>JAOQMM010000006.1:13799905-13807405 GCA_027563515.1 Erythroxylum platyclados
TTGAAAAGGCAGGAGAGACTGCCACCAAGTCTCCCATGAGAGACGAAAAGTCGTTGGAGTCAGCAAGCTCGTTTAATTGCGCATAACTAATTTACAGTAATGATTTAATAAATTATTACTCCTTTTATTTTAGTTTCCTTTTACAAAAATGAACTTTTGAGGGGAAAAAATCCAAATGGCATGTCTTAGTTGACTAACCAATGTTTGAATTCTAACTTACTAGCTATATATTGATGGGACCAGCCAACCCAGTGTTTCACGCGTCTATGAAATAATCTTCAAAAGCAAAAGCTTACTTATCAATATGTTAATGAACTTTTGTATTATTCTCATTCCATGTCCATGGTGTGTGTTGCTAAAGAAATTTGTTTTAAACAAGACTTTACATAGCCTACCTTGATTTTTGACTTTCTAGAACCACATCGAATTGAATATTATGATGCAATAATTGTACATGGTCTTTCAATTTAAAGGCAGCTTTTTTAGATTTTTTCGAAGTGAAATGAATTGTAAATTTTAGAAATAACCTCTCTACTAATTACGATAAGACTGCAGATTATAAGATCTTTCTGAATTTTGCGTCTCAGCGAAATTTACAATGAATGTTATTGATGAATTATAGATAAAGTTGAAAGGGGAGCATCTTGTTGATGGCTTTGGGGTTTAACTTGAAATGGAGACCTGAGGATATGGTATACAAACATAATTTTTTATTATTCACAACTTAATAATAAAAAGCAGAGCCATCCATTTCTGCAAATCAATACCAGATGAGCTGCCCATGACTTGGTTTGCTTTGGCATTCATACCACCAACAACCTCGAGTTACTTGTTTTTACAAATTAAAATAAATACCCCTTCTTTGTTCATCAAGGCCTGGGATATAAAAATTTGTACTTTCTATAAATTACTTTTAATAATAACTTTCAGAGTAGATTTAATTTTTTAACATGATTTTTTTTTTGTTTGGGTTTTAGGTCCTCATAATAAGTTAAATTATTTTTAAGAAAATAGTAGATTCAATCAAGATAGAATTCAATGACAATAACAACATTTCACTAAAAATTATGCTAAAATACAAAGTCTTAGAATGTTTAAAAATATGCAGGTTTACACCTAGTTAATAGAGAAGTTATTTTCAATTTAATCAAAATATAATTCCTCTGTATAAAAAATAAAATTTTAAACAAAAATGAGCGTAACTATATAATAAAAGTTGAATTAACTCTATTAAAGATTGTTAGAATCATAATTATAATTCAAGAAAGATAAGTAGAGATATCTTAATTAAATTCTCATGACTACAATTATTAAATTTAATTAAATTTTAATTTTTTACTAACTTGAGTATCAAAATTGTAAAGATTAAGTAAAATTTTATATCCAAGATTCTGGTGCTCATTTTCTTTTTATGTTTATTATTTTTAAAATTTACATAAGATTATATTATATGAACTAACTTTTAAAATAAAATATTTATTTATTAAAAACATCAGTACTGATAATAATAATTAAATATTTCAATAAGATGCTAGTAATAATAATTGATACATGTTTAAATTCGTAAATAAGATTGTTAAGTATTTATAATAAGGTGAGCCAGACTTTACACTTTTGTTCTCCAAATTAATTATTAAAATTTCCCCTCCTTTTTCAGCCAACCCCATGAAGTTGGACAGGCTGGACAAGTTTCAGTCAGGTGCAAGCTGGACAGGCTAGAGAACGAATAAATCGTTTGTGATCTGACTCTTTCTATTCTCCCTTTGAAGCTTTTGAAACGATCATACGTATATGTAACATTCTAAGGCATCAAATATTGAGGTTATCAACAATTACTTGCCCCAGTATATCTACCAAATACCAGTATTTGTACCCCCAACTATTTTGGCTTTTAGATTTTGATACCAATTTGTCTTGTTTATGACATAAGTTTCCACGTATTAAAAGAGTATTTGGTTAATTGGTATAAAAATAAAAAAAAGTAAGGAATGAAAAAAATGGTTGGTAATATATTATGATTTAATAAACAATATTTTTATATCTCCTTTTGGACAATACTTCGTACTTTTAATATAGTGAGAAATAGAAATCATATCCATTTATTCTTTATTGTACTCATTATAATTCTTATTAGTATTTTCTCAGATGAATCAAGTATACCTTTCCAATATGATGTCTACTTATTACCAATTTCCTGCAAATTAAGTGCAATATTTCAAGTTCATATACAAAATTTCTTGTACTTTGCTCAAACTAAAAATCACAATGCTCAGTTGGACTCTTATAAAAAATTTATATAACATGACTGCTGTGGGTTCATAGCTAAATACTTAAATCAAGGATAAAATATAGTTCTGTACTTTGCTCAAAACAAAAATGTCAATACTCCGTTGTACCCCTACAAAAAATTTTATATAACATAACTACTAAAAGTTCATTACTGATATAAAAAATGCTAAAATAATATATACTTTTATTAATTTTTCTAAAATTATTTATACTTTAAAAATTTTTGTAAAAAATATTTATATTTTGTAAAAAATCTTAAATCAATCATTTCATCAAATTTTATCTTCAACTTTCGTTGACCTAGAATTTTTGCACAATATGATAGTCCACGTGGAGAAGAAAATCACATGGAGGTTACTGAGAAGGGAAACGACAGTGATGTTATGTGTTAAACATATTAATTTATTATTAATTATATTTACATAGTATTACTTATATTAAATATATAATGATATTTAATTCGTAATATTAATTAATTTTATTAAACTTTTAAAAATAATATATTTATTAGTTCTTAATAAATTATGATTTAATAAGGTAGTAAATTAATTCTTTCATAAAATTTTATTTATTATGTAATAATATTAAACAAGATGGTTAATATATTTTTATTTATAATTAATATTTAGTGATTGATTTTTCATACTAAATAATAAAATTATAAATTATTATTATTTTACTAATTTATCATATTTACATCTCATTATTTATATGCAAATATAAAATATTTTAAGCATGTAATATCAATTTATTCAATTAAGAATTTATATATCAGTGTCATATTTCATTAATAGTTAATAATATATTAATCAGTTTAAATGATTTAAAACCAAAATTTTTATTAAAAGTTTAATAAAGCTTCCAAGTTAAATGTAGAGTTCATTTTGGATATTCTTAAAAATGTTTTCACTTGAAGAGAGAGTCAATTGAGTGCCCCCTAGCTTTTTCTTGATTTAGTCTCTTAAGCTCAAATTTGATGATGTTGAGTCTTTTTACACAAGTAAAGGCTTTAGTGCTTTGAAAAGCATAAGTTAGACCTCTTACAATAACTTCCTCATATCTTGCCAAGTTTAAGAGGTAATTGTCGAAGTGGAATGGAGTTGTCTTGTGCCAACCCAAGAAGAAATTTTAGATTACAACGAGATAGTGATTAGAGAATTAAGGATTGGCCAAATGAAGCTTTACTCTCTGGGAAGTTTTGTAACCAAAGGCCGTTGACCATATCCCTATCAAGTTTCTTTCTAATGAACCATTTTTCACTTTGCTTGTTGTTTCAAGTAAAGAATTTCTCTTCATATTTGAGCTCAATAACTTCTATATCCGTTACAAAACCTCTGAAGTTCCCATTAAAGTTTCTTAAGCATGCGTTGCCATCTGCTTCTAATTCATATAAAGTACTATTGAAATCCCTTAACAAATCCCAGGGGATCAAGTGTAGGAGTAAATTCTTTTCAGTTGTTCCTTTAACTTATATCTTTGAAAAGCATGATTAGAACCGATACAAAAGTGACCAAGAGTTCAACTGATTGAATTATTTTAATTGTCAATTTTGAATTAATGGCAAGTGCACAGTGTAACTATAGCTAATACTAACAATTACGGGTCAATCCTACAAAGACAATGATTACTAGTAATTACCTTTCTCTTATTATCTGGCCTAAAGATTGATTTCAAAATTTAATAAATAAAATTAATTGATTTCAAATTTTAATAAATAAAATTAAAACTTAAATAATTAAAATAAAGTAGGCAGTAATATTGAACACAAAGACGAAAGAAGTCATCTAGAAAACAATCAATATCAAAAATTAGTGTCTAAGTTATAAATCCCCTTAAAATCCTTAAATAATTGACCTTTTATTATGCAATTATTTTATTGATTATTAGACGTGGAAATTCCTATCGTATACTAATAACTCACTTGAAACTACTAATAACTAATCTTAGAATTATCAATCGATATTATTCAGGTTAAAGGTATTAAGATTGTTTTATCGATTTGTCAATTCTGCTATTAAGTTTGGCCCTAATTCAAAGAATTTATGTCGACTTATCTCTAGGTTTGCAATCAACTCATTTTAATTAAGGTAGATCTATTCATACAAAAAATTCAATAAATAATAATAAAACTAGAGCAAAGCAAAACAAAAGGCTAAGTCTAATATGTTTCTGAATCTATCAATATCAATGCCTAATCCCTAGTAATGGTGTCAAAATTTTGTTTTTGTTTTTTATTGCAAGTGTACTGTATAACTATAGCTAGCATAGGTAAATACGAGTCAAACTTATAAAGATTATCGGTTAATTACTAAGTATTCACAAACTTACTATGTTAGACCAAAAATTACGATTGAATAAGAAAATAAAATAAATACAAAATATGAACAACAAAACAAAGCAATGGTAAAAAATAGACTAACCTATAAATAAACTAGATTTAGGTGAGGTTTCCTCTAGGACTTTACTATTTTCAATTTCATTCTAACTTAAAGAATTATTCTAGTTTCCTAGACTAGTAAGAATTTCTAACGTAAATTATATTCTTTCTTGAGACATACAACCCATATTCTTATATTAATTAATTGAAATCCCTTTAAAATTAAGACAACCTAAGAATGTATTAATTCATTTTATAAATTTTCTTGATAGATTTTACAGTAACTTAGGAAGATCTTGCAACTTTCTCTTATAACTCATATTTAACCGTCTTTCTCTACGCTATGATCTAACCATACATCTCAGCTCTCAAATCTCGATGTATGAATCAAATAATAAATTTATACTTTCTCTCATTTAATTCAATCAATTATAAAAATATGAATAAATCTCAAGAAAACTAGAATTTCATTAAACCTAAAGATCAATTCAACACATAAATCATATGATCCATCCCACCTAAATATATAACCTATTTAGTTCATAATTAAAGAAAGAATAACAACTAAAAAATAAGAAAGAAAACAATAAAAAGAGATCATTATGATGAGTCTTGAATCTTGAATCTTTAATGAATTCTTGTTGTAATTTTTTCTATCTTCATATAATGCTTTTATCTTGATCACTAATGTAGAACGACTTCCAAATGACTTCTTACTACTTTCCTGCTCTTTTGTTGCCAAAAATTTCTTTTCTTTTCTCCTTCTTTTCTTTAAATCTAAAGCCATAATTTTTAATAAGCTGCATAGTCCCAAAATAGGATCATGTAGCAGGCCATGTTGTTCTATAATTTCTTTGAAAATCTTCAGCGCCAGTATGGTACCTACATATGGACATGTAAGTGTTGTATTTCTTGATTCTAAGGGGTAATATGAAGGTATGTAGGCCATCAAGGAGAAACATAAGGAAGTACTTTGGAATACAGCCTTATCAAGATGACATGTAGGTGCCGTAGTCAAGGGTCTTTCTCCGATTCTTTTAAATTTGCTCAAAGTCAATGCAATTCTCCTCCAAATTCGTTCATCTTATTTACATATTTAGAAATAAAGCCTTAAATAAAAACGTATCTCATTTTAACTACCAAATCCTCAAAAATTATTCAAAATACAAGTAGTATGGTATGAAAATAATGTATGACTAGCATACATCAGTGTATAAGCTTTACCTATTATTTTTATGGCTTTCTTAAATTATTATATACTTAAAACGTCAAATGTACCAATATTCTAACTTACGTATTAAACTCAAATTTAACAAGTTATATAGAATTTTTCAATACTATTGTAAAAATTCAACTACTTTTATTCATAATCTTCTTAAATAAATAAATTATAATTCACATAACTTTTATTTATAGTATTTACAACAATAATTTCAAACAACTGCTTAAATAAAAGAATATTATTGATTAAAATTATTAATAATTTAATTTTCACAAACAAAGAGATTAACATACTTCTTATAAGATAACAATAAAAAATTTGTTTATTACAAACAAAACATATTAGAAAAAAGGATTATGTGATAGGAGGCAGTGTTTTAGAACTCGGACCAAACTACCTTAGTCTACCAAAATAAGTACAACTCGGCCTGACTTTCCGTATGAAAATTAGCTAATAATTAATAAATCAGTCGTTTTCTATAATTAATAAATCAGTCGTTTTCTTTGACAAATCGAAGCCATCTTTTTACATATATGGAATCTACCATCTTTTTAACACGTGGTACCCACCATAAATTTCTTTCCCTTTCTTACCTTGTGAACATGCGGGACCTACCATATATGTCGGACTCACCACAAATTTCTTCCTCGTCTGAAACCAACTCTTGCACAATTTTTGAGTTTTGGTTGTTGGAAAGTTGAGATTTAATGGGTATGTTTCATAAATGTTTTGAATTTTTAATCAATTTTTTCTTTTCAATTCTCACCCATTCTAATTAATAATTTATTTTTTTAAAATTTATATTCTTTATTTATCTCTTTACATTTTAATTTAAAATTTTGTTTTAAATTATTATTTTTAAAAATAAATTACTATTTTTATCCTTAAAAATACTAATTTTATTTAATCTTACTAATAAATTATATTTGTCAAAATTTAGATTCTTTATTTATCTTTTTATATTATAATTGAAAATTTTAAATTATTATTGTTAAAACTAATTATTATTTTTATTATGAATTTGTTTATTAAATTGAATTATTAATCAGTATATATAAGTAATTTTGTGTAAGATAATTTAAGAATATGTTAAAATAATATTTAAACTATAAAAAAGTACATATAAAGGACATTAAAAAAAGTTAAAATAAAGTTATAGTTTTTTCTATTGACTTTCTTTAAACATACTTCACCTTTTATATGTCTTTAAATAAGTAACAATATAGAATACAATTTATATTTTTATTATTATTTAAAATTTTATGTTAGATTTAATCTTCATCTAAATTATTAGATTTATTATATATTAATATGCATTACTTATTCTTATAATTTTTTCTTCATATTTATCATATATTAATTTTATAAAGATTTAATATCGATCGAACTTTTAAACTTTAAATTTTTTTGACCGGTTTAATACCCGGTTTGGTTCTTAAAACATTGATTGAAGGGCACACAAAATCAGGAAGATGTGAGGGAGGGATGACCGTGCAAGTCACGTGCATAAAAAGAAAAGAAAAGAAAATATTATAGAAGCTAAAAAACCTTGGGCCTCGTACCTATATTTTTACACGTAAACGATAAAGAAAAAACAACTTAATTTCCCGCC
>JAOQMM010000006.1:13841217-13855738 GCA_027563515.1 Erythroxylum platyclados
ATATTTAATAAATAAGAACCAACATAAGATATTGGATCTTATTTGGACCCAATTGGTATTTGATTTGAATTAATTGTTATTATAATTAATTTTAATTTTATTTCAATTAAATTAATAAAATATCTAAAATATATTATAAAGGTTTAGGTTCCAAGGGAGCTTAACACTTTTTGTCTAACCCTCTCTACAATAGTTATAGAGTTCTCTTAACACATATTATGGATGACGTTAGAGATTGAACTCTTTTACGACTATGGTGGTTGAGATAAGTTGATTTCAAAAATGATCCGAAGAAAGCGACAAGAAAAATGATCAAAATTTAAAATAAGGTACGAATTATGATTCATACTTTTTTAATCATGTTATAAGATTTTAAGTGATCTTGACTATCAAAAAATCAAACAAACTACACATAGAATCATATCACGTCCCAATTTCCTAAAGGGTTTGGAATCATAATCTAGTCCCCATCATTTTCTTTATCCTTTGGATCTCTGTTAAAGACATATTAGGTACCGAAGATGTTCTCAAAATACCCTATGTGGATCCTACTTATGTCCTCTACCAAGTTTTTTTTTAAAAAAAATATGTCCTCCATCAAGTTGGTAATGAAGATATGAACCACCATTTCTTCAACTGCAAGTTCTCCGTTACACTTTGGAATCACATACTTGCCCTCTGTAATCTTCAATGTAACTGCTCACTATGGGAAAACACCATCTCTTGGGTTGTTAAACTCGATTATCCTATAAAGGGAAATATCAACCAGTTTAAGCTAGCTTTTAGAGTATTAGTTTACATGATGTGGATGGAAAGGAATCAGAGGATCTTCGGAGATATCCAAACCAGTATAAAGCTCATCTATCAAAGACTTATTGGTAAAGATCATATAAAGAAGAAGCCACAGGCAGAGACCTAATTACAACTATGAGTACAAACTTGATAAATCAATAAAACTTGGAATAAGGGTGTAAGGACCTCACGTTATTGTCATCTCATGGTTAAGGAATATGTTATGCTTGTGTGATGTACATGCTGCTAATTAACTTGCAGCTTCTTTTTATTGCTTTAACACCATTAGTGGTGCTGTTGTCTCCTTGGTTAAAGAAGGGCTTATTGAAACAGAATTATTAATTATTCAAACATAGTTGTCAATAGATTTGTTGTTTGAGCCACTAGTGGCATAGGAGGAGGCCATTGATACCCTGACACGCTAACAACCTCTTTCCACTTTCATTCCATGAGCCCACTGTAGTTGGATACTTGAACTTGCCCATATTTTGTTGCTGCTCCGCTCTCCAACTTCACTTAATCTAAACTGGGAATATTTGGCACTATCCATTTAGTTACTATGGGACCCAATTCAGCCCCTTTCTCCCTCTCTGTTCATGCATCCTAGATGACACAAGCTAAGACTTGGTCAAAGAAGAAAGATTTATATACACATCCAATTCTTATCTATGTTGGAGTGCCCACACTGCCCATTCTCATTTAGGCATACCATGGCCCATTTTAAAATGTTCTTTATTTTAATCTTGCCTCTCAATTTCTTTTTGGATTCAACGAACCTATCCATCTAATCCATCTTCGCCCTAGGAACTCTTCAAAGGGCCAAAAACACCAACAGACAAGCAAGCAAAAAACTTCTCACACTCCAATCATGGCTTTAATGAATTGGCAACATCCTTATGATCTTAACTGTCCATTATGATGTAGGGGATCCATAATTTCCGCTGATTTTCTATTGGTCCACGTAGATTTGACAAATGACATGTCATCGCAAAACTTCTTGTCAATTTCATTGCCGCGTATATGCATCAAGGGCCTTGGCTCCTGTAAACATCATGCTTTACTACCACTCGCCAGTGATGAAGTAGGATTTCTCTTTTATCCTTTTTCATGTCTTTCTGACACTAGACAACATAAGCTGTCATTTGATGAACATCTTCTTCTTTTTTTTGTTTTCTAATAACAAGCTTCCTATGGTACACTTTGAATTGTTCTCACTCTGCCAGTTGCTTCTGTCCTTTCAGTAAAAGTTTCAGGTCCTGCTGTTCCTTAGATACTGCTTCTGCTGCAAGTAGCATAAAGCATGTGTTGTTGGTTAGGAAAAAAAATTATCAACCTAATAGTCCAAATTACTGTAGTCTTTAGTGGTTTTCTCTGGACAGTTTTTCCAAGACAAGTGTCACTTCTCCATTCTTTAGTTTTCTATAGACTCCCATTATCCAAAAAAAATTCCACCATGGAACTTTTAGTACTGTGTATGTCCTGATTAGCTTAGAAGTATCTTCTTGTTCATGCCACTGACGATGATGATGAGCATCATTTTGAATTCGTCTCACCAGGCCTATAAACTTCATTCAATTCAACCTCAATCACCTTCATTGCCGACGCAACACATATTTAGGAGAAATGTCAAGTGAATCACTGTACTTGCTCCTATCTAAAATCAATGACTTGGTTATTACTTGTGCCTTGCATGACTGAGACCCAATGTGGACTTTTTCCTTTATTTTATAAATCATGAGAAGGTGGGTTACCAACAAAAATTGCTTAACCCCTTTGTCAAGTTTCTGATATGACCTACGTTCAATAGATCTATTCAGATTAGCACCATGATTACACATTTAACGTTTCAGAATAGCGAAATTGTAATAATAAAAGCGAAAATGTTGAATAAGGATTAAATTCTCACACCTCTTTTTGCTAATTGTACAAGTATACAATAGAATGGCCACTTGTGCTAATGTTATAGCTTTAAAGTGGTGATGAATATTATATATATATATATGTGGGAAAAACAAAAGTACTGGGAAACAGAACATTTCCATGTGTTGCAACATCCAAAAATGAAGTCAAATGGACCATGTTGAGTGGAAGAAACCATGTCCTCCATATCTTTCTCTCATCAATCTCTCCATTTCTTTTGCTTCTTGTGCCTTTGTCCTCTGCACATATGGACACATAAATGTTTGTCACAAAATTGCACAGATTTCTTGGTACTCTACTATAAATGCCACTTTTACAAATTAAAATAACTTGACTGAACATTTGCAAAAAAGAATTCCTACTACTTAGCCAAAAGATTTATGAACAGTAAGGACCTGCAATGTTTCTATGGCATCTGGCTCTGCATTGAAGTCATAAAATGTGCTTGCTGCGGTGAGCTTCATGGATAGAAACTGAGTTCACAAGAAGACAAGAATTTAATATCTTAGTTCAGGAGTCATAATTCCTTGCAGACGTCAAAATGTATCTTTGGCAAACAGTATGAGTTCACCTCAACTTGATTCTGCAAGGACTGAACATAATTAATTATCTCGTCCAACATCACTGCCATGCCCATGGTCTGCGAACAATGAACAGTACAGAATATGTCACTTAAGTAAAAGGTTAACCCTTTTCCCAAGGCAATGAGGAGGGCAACACATACCTTGTAGCAGCCAGGGACTATATCTTGCAAGCATCTCAGCCGCTCATTGATTTTTCCTCTTCTAACCTGCTATGCAGGATAAGATGTTTAACTATTCAACTGTATTACAATAAAAGGGTAGTATTTTAAGTTGTTTATTTGGTTTTTGAGTCAAAATATACCCGTTCCGCCAAACTGTGGCTATCAGTGGCTTGACCCCTTCCAGCTCTGACATGGACAACTTCCTTGGGTTTTTCCTCATCATTGTTCTTCAGTCTCTTTCCTCTTCTTGAACTCTGCAGCTTTAGTCACAGAAAATAGGGCCCAATTTTATCAGACTTTGTAACGCTACAGAAATCAAGATTAAAAGTCAAATAAGACCAGAACATTTCTTGAAAAAAGAAAAGAAGAGTCAATAGAACTGCTTTGAATTGCTTACATTTTTCGTCTTAATCCCACTCACAGAAACTTGTGGTGGAGACGAGTTCATAGAACTGCTTTCCGATACAACCTTTGCTTTTCTTTTCCTCCCATCAAGAGTTTCACTTTCATTTTCAGGAGAGCCAATTGGCTTAGAAACTGGGATAACATTCTGGCTGCTGCCGCTTTGGTGGAACACAGCATGAAGATTTTCTGTCAAGTTCCCTGGAAATTCCGGTGCTTGCTGGGTATAGAAGTTGTGATTAGAGTAAGGCATGAAGCTATGACAATTCAAACTTGAATTGTCCAACATGTTATGGTTCATTTCTGTGAATTGGGTTATTGTTTCCATGCTTTGATCAATATCTAAGAAGGGAAATGAGTGTCTAAAGCTTTGCAAATCTGCAGGAAAATCAGCCATTGAACTTTGTAGACAGGTAGTTGTTGGGAGAGCCAAGTTGGTTATTATCTGGATAATGGTAGTTGCATAAGTTTGTGTATTTATAGTGCGGGAAACAAACATGCTCCTTCTATGCAAGAGGTTTCACAATTTCTTCCTATTGATGAGTGAATTATAGAACACAGATGAAATTGAAGCAGCTTGAGTAGGCCACGTGGCGATTCCAACTTCTTTAGTTGTGTTCCCTGATGGGTCCCACTCTCAGGAGATATATCCAATTATAAGTGGGCCCTTGATAAGCTTTTGGCTCCCCAAGGGAAGTGTATGAAAATTTTTCAGTTTCACAAAGAAAGAATGAAATTTCTTTCCAGTGGTCATCAGGAGCTCTATGAAATAAACAAATCTGTGTAACTGGTGGGACTTTGAATGAATATGGATTCAGCTGTATAGTCCAAGTGCTGCGAAGAAGCAATAGCAGAAGAAGAAGAAAACTTCAAAAACAAATAGTCTTGTAGCTTAACCTTTTTATCTGATAAACAACGATAAATGACCATTATTTAGTATGGGTGTCAAAATTTTATATGTATGTGTGAAAATCCTCAGCGGTCCCATTTTGATAATCCTTCCTTTGTTGTTTCTTGAAATTCTCGATTATCCTTTCCTTTTAATAATGAATTAATTAATTAACACCTACTTTCATCAGCACCACAAAATCAAAAAAGATCGTATTGCAACCACTTTGTTTATTTGGCAACTCAAGAGGTGCATTTGGACATAAAATGGGCATATCCAATATCAGAAAGCCAAAGATGAGGGCATTAAAGAACCACTTTCTTAAGTGGTTATGGACATATGACAACATCAACTAGCTTGTAAGCAATCATCGTACAACATCAACTGCTTTGACTCACATTCTACCCGAAACCTATCTCAATTATGGGATTCCCTTTTTTTTTCTCTTTAAACTGTTGCTTAAAATCTACAAATTTCATTTAATTACCAACTGTATATAAGGTTAGGCCACTATAACTTTATCCTCTGCAAACTTAAAAGCTTTATCCGTATCTATGACTGTCTTAACAGTATGTCTGTAAATATATGAGTCAAAGTTTGTGTCTACGATAGCAGAATCTTACTGTTAAAATTAGTGAAGATTGTAGGATCAACTTGTATATACCGTTGACTAAATCACTTATGAACGTTAATTTTTATTTTCATAATTCATTGACTAGAGAAATTTGGCATTTAAAAAAACAATAACTAACTCGTTTTTATGTGTTTCTGTGTTTATCAGCTCCTACTTACATAGGATGAGTTCATTCGATTGAAATTCTACATTTCTCATACTTATCTAATAATTTGTGGATGAAAGTACATTGTCATAAATCTGGTAGGAATATACGGCGTCTCAACTAAAACATCAATCCTTAAATAGATTTATTATATTATACTCTAAGTTATATATCACATCTTTATGTGTTGTAATTTGTATTCATTTCTTTTACAAAGAAAAGAGGTCACCTTTAAATATATATATTTTTAAATGAACATTACTAATCAAAATGATCTTCTTAGAATTGTCTCATAAGATTGCATCGCACATGATCTTCTGGTAATATTCTAAAGTCCCGAGTCTTGAATTTAATTCTTAAGAATCAGATAAGAGCCATAAGGGTATACTAGAAGGCTCATTTAATCTCTAGGGTCTCACACTATGTAAGTTGAGATTTTATGACTTATATTAATTCATTTTCATAATCGTACTTATATATGATAAGAGTCATATGCTAAGATATTAACTTTTTTTATTTAGAGCGTATGTTTATCATGAAATACTTTATAAATGTTAGTTTAAACATACTTAATATTGAACTTGAGTTTACTAGTCTGCTCCAAAATTCATCTTTTAAAACTTTTATATGGCAACATAAGAAAGATATAATAACCATTTTAATCACTCCAAACTAATTTCTTTGATTTATTATCTCAAGCAACATTTATAGTTTAAGCTTTATGCTCTTAATTATCACCTAGATAATAAACCTTAAACCTACCTTATCTCGAGTTATTACAAATATTGGAGGCAATTTCTCATGTGAGAGGGTCAATCTCTTATTTGTCTCACATACTCTTTGATTCATATGCAAAATATTTCAAACAAATGAGGTATACTTTGGAAGCAAGTATTGCATAATTGTTATCATATAATAAAAAATGTTAATATATATTTTGCAATTAGACATGATAATATAATGAATAAAAATACATGTAGAAATATTTATCAATTAAATTTCAATATATATAATCCCAGTGACTTCACATATCCAATATATATGTCTTGGGAAAATTGTTTATCACTGTGTGTGATGTTATATCATTTGTAGTTATATCGCTCATATTCACTTCTCCTCGTATAATTCAATCTTTCAAATAATGATACTTACTATATATGTGCTTGATTTTGCAATAAAAATTGTGATCTTTTGCATAATGGGTAAGAAAACAAATCTAAGGATAGATTTTCTCTCATGTAAATCTCTTCTCCAATATGCATCTATATGAGCTTATGCATAGGTTGTTTCCTTTATAATACAAGGCATAACCAATGATACCTTTTAGATAGCATAACAAATATTTGACCTTATACACATAATTGCATATATGAGACTTCCAATTGCATTAGAATATAAGACTTTCTTTATTTTTCCCTTTCTTATGGGGTTGATGGGTAAAACTTCTTGTTAATACCTTCGCCTTTAGTATAGGATTATCAATTGGTTTGCAATCATGTATACAAAATTGTTTAAATTTTTTTTGAATATAAGTCACTTGCAAACAACAATTTCTTTAAATGATCACTTGATATCTTAACTATAAGAATATGTGCAACTTCACCTCTATCTTTTAACTCAATTAAGGTGATAACTAGCCTTTGATTTGCTTAACAAACTCACAGTCAATACAAGCAATCACAATGTCATCTACATACAAAGGTAAATAACAAATTTATCTTTGGATCTTTTAGTGTATACATAGTAGCCTTCATCAATCATATAAAAATAATATAAAATAAGTATGTTATAGAAATTAATGTACCACTATCATGAAGACTGCTTCAAGCTATAAATCAATTTTAATAATTAACACACTATATGTTCTTAACCTGTGTCAATGAAACCTACAAGTTTTTTCATATAGATTTCTTCTTCTAATTCTTCATTTAGAAAAGCATGCTTTACATCTATTTGATGTAATTTAAGATCTAAGTTGGCTATTATAGCTAAGAAAAGAAGGATTGAAGAAAATCTCCTAACTGGTATAAATGTCTCTTTATAGTCAATTATTTCATATTGTTTATATCCTTTAGCCATAAGGTATGCCTTGTATCTTTTAAAATTACTATCAACCTTTTTTAAAAATTTTGAGAACCTATTTTTTTCAATAGTTTTACCTATTGGGGAGATCAACCAAGTCATATACTTGATTTAATCTTAAAGAAGTCATTTCCTTCTTTATTGCTTTCACCAATTCTTCTTTAATAGGACCAATAAGAGCCTTATACACATTCCTTGACTCATTCTTTTCTTATAGAATAATCATGTGAATTTTCTCTTAAATTTTAAAATGAAGTAAGGATTTATTTCATGATTATTTCAACATAAATGAGTTTTAAAAGAAACAAATTTATGACTGTATTAATTGCTCACACTCAGATCATTTATGCTACATAAATTTTTACTAAGTTACAACTTAACTTGACCTTGAATTGATTCTTTAAGTTGTAGACTTTTCTAACTCAGATGAAGTCTATCTTCTTGATTCCCTGTAACATAATCATTTTGATCAAAAGTCTCATATAAAAATAGGTTTTTTCCTATTTTACCTTTTTTTAGAAAGTCATTTTCTAAAAATGTGACATCCTATTCTTCAATTTAATTACTTGTTCATTACTTCATTGACCTATAGACATATATTCTTTTAATTGTTTGGAGTATCTAACAAAGATACTTTTTTCCTTCTTGGGCCTAGTTTCCCATATTTATGAGAGAGGTTATGAACATAGACAGCATACCCCTATGGTCTTAGACTTATTCATATTAGGTTTTCTACATTATTCAAAATTAATTTCTACTTGATTACCTCCTTCACCTATAATCACATATTCCTTTAATTGTTTGGAGCATCTAATAAAGATACTTTTTTCCTTCTTGGGCCTAGTTTCTCATATTTGTGAGAGAGTTTATGAATGTAGACAACATATCCCTATGGTCTTAGACTTATTCATACCAGGTTTTCTACTTGTTTTAAACTTATATGGAGCACTTTTATATGATTTTATGGGCACATGATTAAGTACATAAGTGGTTATAGTGCATTACCTCAATAAGTAATTGATAAATTTGCTTATATTGTCATGACCTAATCATTTTTAGTAGCATTTTATTCCATCTTTTTGCAACACCATTTTGTTGTGGAGTTCGAGGAGTAGTCAAATGTCTTTTAATTCATTTTTCATCACTTAACATCTTGAACTTGTCAGCTAAGTTTTATTATCCTTGATCAATTTTAATGCTTTTATTTTCTTGTCTAACTATTTTTTTTACTAAATTTATATATTTTATGAAACAATTTAATTGCTTCTAATTTGTGACTTGTCAAAACTAAGTATAGTTATCCATAAAAGTGATAAAATACACAGTCTCACGTCTTACTCTTTCATTCATTAGACCATAGATGCCATAATAAATTAATTGTAATAGATAGTTAGCTCATAATCCCTTTCTAAATGACTTTCTTGTCATTTTACAAGCTAAACAATGTTCACAAATATGTAGATCCATTTGATGTAAATCACCTAAAGATCTCCTTTGGCTATTCAATTTATTCAATTTTGACCAATGTGATATAGTCTACCATACTACAAATTTGAATCATTATTGGAATTAGTAGATGATGAAAACAAGGAATAACTTATATTAATAACTGAATAAAAACATCAAAAATAATAAAACCATCCAACATAAATCCATGACTATAATAAATGGTTCCAAGATATAAATCCATTCCACCACTGTGAAAGTTTACATCAAATCCAAGGTTAATCAATACTGACACAAAAATAAGATTTTGTTTAACCTTTGGAGCAAATAACACCTTATTGTCTCCTATATAAGTATATTGTGTTCTATATAGGATTTTCTAGAACTTTGTAATGGCTTCCCTATCCTTCATTTCATCGTTAGTTACTCCTAATTTTGTAATCCATAATGAATGTGTTTCAATTGAAAAAAAGAATAAGAGATGTCCATAGAATAAATGTTTGTGCTATAACATTGTATTTTTTAAGATTGCTAGAATCACTATAGAAGTGACCTTATAATAATTAAACTATTTAACTCTTTTCATGTTTTACTTTTAGAAAGGACATTTTCCTTTTCCATTTTGGTTCCACTTAGCCTTCTTGGATGCATGAGCAATGTAATTATTTTTCTTACCTTTTTTTTTCCCTTTAGGCCCACCATGATGCTTAAACCTCTTGTTCATAGCTCCATGTGAGCTAGAACTAACTACATATACCTCAAAGGTCATCTTAGAAGCTTAAATACATTCTTCTTCCAATATAAGCTGCCTCATAGAATCTTCCATCATCTTAATGCTTAGTATAAGTTTTATGTCTTTTCATATGCTCCTAACTTACAGGTGGACAATAAATCATAACTTACACTTATTTGTCACTAGCTCAGAGACCATCTTAGAAGCTTAAATACATTCTTCTTCTAGTACCAGTTGTTTGGTAGAATCTTCCATTGTCTTGATTCTCTCAGTATAAGTTTAATGTATTTTCATATGTTCTTAACTTGGAGGTTAACAACGAATCATAACTTGAACTTATTTTTCACTAGATAACTCATAACCAATGTCTTGGAACTTACTTATCTTGTTTGACATATGCCTCAAATGGTTTTGTATTATATGATCAAGTTATTTCGTATACGTGTCAAATTTGATATTGAACTATGTTAATTTGGTCACTAAGGTACCATTAAAATGTACAGCCAAAGCGAATCACATGTCTTTAGTTCTGAACTCACGTATAATGTCATTTTCTATATTGCTTAACAACATAATGTAAGCTAGTGAGTTCTTTTGAACTCAAATGCTTTTTTATTATATGATCAAGTCGTTTCTTATACATGTTAAACTTGATATTGAACAACCTTAATTTGGTCACTAAGTGTATCTCCAAAATGTGCAACCAAAGCAAACTACATGTCTTTGGTAGTTTCATACTTTTTGAACTCACATATAATATCATTATCTATATTGCTCAATGACGTAATATAAGTTAATAAGTTCTTCTTTTTCCTTTTGTGTTGGACTATATTGCCTTCCTTAGGAATGTCTATAGTTATATTCAGTGGTTTTAGAGCTTTTTTCTCTTCCAACATATATTGGATTTTCATGCTCTAAATTTCATAATTGTTGTCATTTAACTTCTCACTCTTGTTGAGCTCAACATTGTTCTTTAAATAATTATATTTTACTTGTTAATAAAATTGAAAGATCAAATAAGTTCTCAATCATCATTTATATAATAACTAAATTCCAATTATTATATTCAAATGGAGTTTCATGCATAATACATTTAACAAAGATACTGAAATGATTAAAATATCAAGTTTGTGTATAAATAAATGAACCCGCTACATATAGTTCAGTATAACATAGTTCTACACAATATGATTAATTAACGTATATATTACCTAAACGTAACTAACCTTATGTGGGATACAATTAACTAGTTCACGTGATAAAGCTCTTAAAGCTCGATATAAAATAGCTCTAATTATTTTAATCTAAAAACCTATAGGGAATAAAGTCCTTATCAATTTCCTTCTTCTATTTTCTCTCATAAACATCATCACCAACCAACTATATGTTTTCATATTTATCGATTCCAAATTTCAGAGCATGCTTAACATTTCACTTTCTAGTTATGGCAATATTGAGAGTATAGAAGTTTGCTTTAACTTAACATTTATGAAAGCTCAAAAAACCTCTAACATATAACTCTTATATTAAGCTATTAACATTAATAACTTGTTATGTTAGACCTTTTTTAAGTAATAATTGCATTTGCAATAACTACAATAACAAGATGAAGACACGCCACAATTTGTAGAGTTTGGATATACTCTTTATAATGAACATTTTCCACAAAATAAAATTTTTAGGAATAAAAGGCCTATTAATTTTCTATGAGACCCAAAAATCGTATACCAAATAAACAAATTATGCATCTATAATAATCACAAACTTACAGTCATAAAATATTAATATTTAAAAATTCAAGTCATTTAGTTATAATAATAACTTATTGTTGAATTAATTAAATGAATAACAATTATTATTTTATAATTATTATTGAACTAATCAAATTATTAATTATGATGATTTTAAGTAGAACAATTATTCTAATAGATGAACCCCTTTCATACTTGAGTTGGACTAGCCTAATTTTATAGCCAAACAAGGCTAATCTTTAGTTTAGCTTTGATTTATTCATGTACCTAAATAAAGCATTTTCTCAACATGAAATTTTAATTTCATTTTTTTAAAATATTTTATCTATCCTTCTTAATACTAAACATTATCTCTTTTCCTCTCACTACAGCAAGCACCAATAGTAAGAGGGGGTTATTGGCATTTTAGTGAGAAGGGATCGTGATGAAAGGTGCCACCACCATCTATCAACATCGAGCTTTTACAATGAACCGCCTTTAACATAGGTTATTGCTTAACACTATTGAGTTTCATTGGATTTCATCTTTAGACAAAAGTTTTTGCATGTTTTGCATTTTGGAGTTTGAATATTTTTTTAGTTTTATAAATTTCTAAGGTCTAAATGCAAAAACCTCTCTAACTTTTAACATTTGATTCTACATCAAAAGTTTAGAAATTAAGTCCAATAGGCATCACCCTTAAAATATTCATTGTTTATCCATTTTTATGCGAACAAACAGAGATGTCAAACTACATTTTTAGGAGCCCACAATAAAATGGTTTGAGTGAATGGTGATTCTTATCCCTTCCCTTTGGCTCTCAAAGTTCCAATAGTTCTTTTACAGTGATAAGGGGATTCATTTTCTGACGTACAGAAAAAAAAATCAAATGGACAAAACATCACATTTTAAAGTTCCACATATAGAGATATAGTTTTTCAAGTAATTAATTACTTTGGCTATAAGCAAATATCCTAATTTAAGAACCACATTTAATAAGAAATATCTAATTCAAATTCAACAAATAAATTATCCATTATTTTAGAGATTTTTCATTACAATATAAATTTGATTAATTATTGAATCAATTCTTTAATAATGTAAATATAATTAAAAAAATATCTTTTTAAATAAAAAAAGTAATGAATGCAATTCAAAAGATAAAAAAATTTGAGTTTTAAAGACAATAGAGACACGTCACAATCAAAATATATATGCACAAATGATATACCAACATTAAATTTAGTGTAAGATTGTAGGATTAACTTATATCCATCATTGATTAAATCACTTATAGATATTAATCTTTATTTCTATAGGTTAAAAGATTTTTAGAGAGATTTTTTTTATTTCAAGTTCTAATTTTTCTAATAATGTTAGTTTTTTATTAC
Organism: Erythroxylum platyclados; assembly: GCA_027563515.1. Taxonomy (NCBI): domain Eukaryota; kingdom Viridiplantae; phylum Streptophyta; class Magnoliopsida; order Malpighiales; family Erythroxylaceae; genus Erythroxylum; species Erythroxylum platyclados. The sequence goes on from JAOQMM010000006.1 coordinate 13,854,127, forward strand.
TCTTTGGCAATTAGAAAACAATAAGTAACCTATTTATGTGTGCTTATGTGTCTATCATTTACCAGGGGGTGTTAATGTTAGTTTATACCCTATAGCCAATCAATTAGTTGTAGTTTAGTTATATAATTATTATATGCATTCTTTATCTTATACAAATTTACAAATATATGATAAAGTCCATGTGATAAATATACATTATAAAATAAATTATAATGAAATCATAATTATGAGATTCATATTGCATTTATGTATTATCCCTAAATTGTTCCTACTCATTATTTAATTAAGACTAGATATTGATAAAATATAAAAAGAGTGTTCCTAGTCATTATTCTGTTAAGACTAGACATTAATAAAATATAAACAGACTAATATAAGTTATATTTCTTCCTTATGAAAGAAGTAGTCAATATTGTAGACTAAAGTATGGATATATTTAAACAAATGTGTGAGTGCTTACTAGAGAAAAAGTTCATTGAACTCACCCCATGTGAGAAATCTATTTGAAATATTACTTGTATGTTTATGAAAATTCTCATTGTGATGATTATACAAGTGATCCTTTAACTTAAGATCATCAAAGTGTCTCATATAGGAATTGTTATGTTTTGATACTACTTAAGACTTATTCTAGTCAAGGGTAGCTCAATTGATAGTCATTAAATATAGCATAAATTATATGGAGGTAGTTAAGTGATCAATATAGGATTTATCGCCCTAAAGTAATTAAGGGGAATGTTACATTGTTCTCAATTAGTATTAATTCGAGAAACCCTTGACTAAGGTGGAATAATATTTTGAAAATAGTTTTCAAATATCAGTAATTTAGTTAATTACTAATGGTAGAGAACTAATATGATTAGACTTAAATAGAGTAGACATTATTTTCACTCTATGGCCCTATTTGGTAAATGGCTTATCAGCCAAAAAATAGCTGATTGACCATGTTTAGCTTATTGACCAAGTTAAAAAACTATTTATTGTGTTTGGTAATCAGCTGATTGGTTGGCTGATTCAACCCAATCAGCTGATTTTTGAAAAGCTCAGGAAGGGTAGCGTTTAAGATTCAGCTGATCAAAAAATGACCAAAATGCCCTCTGATGATGAAAGACAACGGCAACAATTGGATCATTTAGTTAGATTTTTCTCTCTCTTTCCAAGATGAAACGTCTTCTCTCTTCATGAACCTTCATTAACTAGTTCTTTGATCTTCCACTCCTTTGTTGTGATCACGACCTTCGGTGTCGGTAAATCTGACGACTTTTAAGCAACTTTGATCTTCGGTGTCGTCAAAAGTCGAGGCTTTTTTACTGGTGGCGGAAACCTCGTCCTCACCGGAGATGAAGAAACTCGATCCAAACTTCGGGAAGACAGGGAGGTTAAGATTTTTCTCTCTTTTTTCTTTAAACAATCTTCTCTCTTCATGATCTTCTACTCCTTCATTCTGATTTCAACTTTTGCTTTTTTTGGTGGACGATAGAACCAAACTTTGAGTAAAACTTTGACTCTCGGTCCTCATTCTCTGTGATTTCCTCTGGTTTGTTTAAAAACATAAAAATAAGAGTGAGCTAAATGAGCTCAGTGATTAAGTCTATTGTCTTCTTTTCAATAG
>JAOQMM010000006.1:13864764-13879764 GCA_027563515.1 Erythroxylum platyclados
ATAAAGCATCTTCAACTCATGAACCGTGGAAACCAGCTTTAATGAGCAATCCACTGTTGACTCGTCCCTTTGGGGTGTGCAATAGTTTTGCAGACAACAGAACTGACCATTCCTCACCGATGAGGTGTAAGATTTATGCACGTTAGACGAATTTAAGGAACTCTTTTCTGGTGCTGCCGCTACCAAGTCTCATAAAAGCCCTCGTGACAGGAACCGTCCATGCAAAAGAGTCAAATATAGCTGCCTTCATAGACATGTACGACAGACGAATTTTTGGAACTTTTTCGTGTGTTACTTTCCTATCTATCTCATAATAGGATATTCGAGCAACAGGAACCACATAGAAAAACAAATAAGTCTATGTTTTGGGATTCCAAGCAAAGGCTCAGAATGCCGCCTGATTCGGCAAACACCAATAGGCAATAGCAGCACGTTTTGAGGTCCGTCATTTTTAAGTGATGTAAAATCTCTTTTATCCGGTCAAGCACGTTTCTCTGTTTTTATTTTTTAACGTAGTCTAGGAGTGGAATAAATTACGGATTACTAACCAAAACAATTCCCATATTTCATTTTCAATTATTTGATTTTTCTTTCTTCTCTAATAATTTTCTTGTTTAGGGTCCCTTTGAGTTTGAGTAAACGAGTTGAATTCTGGAGTCTACACCCTACTCAGTTGGCACTATCTTATGTTAATCAAGTCTTGATCTTTATCTAAACACATTATGTGATCTTACTACACTGTTCTTTTCTATAATTTCTTGTAGTTAAGCTGGACCCATTGACGATTCCTAGTATTATACTCTGAATCAAAATTCACTACCATTTTGGTTTTGGTTTTATGGATTGGGCGCCTGTTCATTTACTTTTAAGTGTGGCCTCTTATGTGATGGCATCTTTAAAGTATAAAATTTAAAAGCTTTCATGTTTCTGTTATTTTACTTTAAATATCAAATAATATAATTATGAAATAAAAAAGCATCTTAAATATTATGCAAATTTCTTCTTATAATTAGTGCTTGTTAAGATATGTATGAATTATTAAAACTAAAAAATTTACCTTATAATAATTAATAAAATTTATTAATTCCAGTAACAAATCTAATAAGCCTTATAAAACTTTAAAAGCTTTTATTATTTTGTAACATACATATAATAATAGATAAATTACAAATACATTTTAATTAATGAGCATATCTTATTATAATTAAAAACTTTTGTTAAATATTGTTATTTATAATTAATATTTCTTACAAATTTTCAAAATTATTTATTTTTATGAACGAAGAAGATTTTTGTATTTAAGTGTGATCACGTAAGAGCTCTATACATGATTGCAAAGCTTCCCATCAATGATCCCTTTTACTTTACCTCTTCTCGACTGTATGTGCCCTTTTTTTTGCGCTTTGTTTTCTATTTTTAGATCTTAACTCTTTTTGTGTGTCTCTTCTTGCTTCTTCTCTAGTTCACTTACATTTGTGCTTTTCTCATGTTTGCCATTATTCTTAGTAGTCTTTTTTTTCCTCACTTTTCTTTCTTTATTCCCCTAATCTTCCTAGTGGTCTTCTCCTTCCTTCCTTTTCCTTCTTTTGTTTCATTAGTCCTTTCATGTTTTCCCACCCAAGTGTCTCGTTTTCTAGCTCTCTTTTCTCCTCCCTTCTGTGCTTGGCTTTTTCTTTCCTTTTTTAACAAAATATTGTTCTCTTAGTCATACCTTAAATCTTTTCTCCCCTTAAAATCTCCTATCAATTTCACTCTCCCTCTTCTTCTTTAGTTCCTGGTTACAACATGAAAAGCTTCTTTAATTCAACTATTCCTTATCAAATCTTTTCAAGCCCTCCAACTCAAACTAAGAGAACCCTCTTAATTGGAGTTACTCTTCCTTTCTCTTCAAGACAAGCTCTTATAGTCCCTTTTAAGTTCCTTCAACTTTCGTTCTTGCTACTCCATGCTTATCTTTTCCCTTAGGCCAAGTTGCACCTACACCCAACTCTTCCTCCATTCCAAATAAAAGAACTTAGTTTAAAGTCTTGGGAGACTTTTCCCCCTCTCAAAGAAACAAATAGTAACTCCACCAATTCATGTATTAAAAAAAAGGAGCAACAAAATAGGAAGCCACTCTCATTAGATTTTTCAAAGGAAAAAAAACCCCCCATTTCCTTATTGTGAATAAGTGGGCTTAAAAACTGGTGAAATTTGAGTGGATTAAAAGAGGTGCTTGTGAATGAGGATAATATATTCCTATTCATATTTGAAGCTCCATCCTAAGCTTAAAAAGTATTGGACAAGGTGCCCTAACACATTAACTCCAAACTAATCTTCATCCAAAGGTGGAGGCTAATTATACAATTTCACAGTCTTAAGCAACCTTAAGTCCCCTATATGGGTCAATATCCACAATATTTCATTGCAATATTGGACCATTGAGGGCCTGAGTTACTTGGAAAGCAGACCTCTTTGGCTTAATGAAGCAATAACAACCATGAAAATAATCAATTTGCAAGGTTTTATGTCTTTGTTGATATACAACAAATTCTACCTAATGTGATTCCTTTAATGAGGTTGGATGAGAATAAAAATTTGTATGTGGATATGGTCTCCGTCACCTACTCTTGGAAACCAGAATCTAACATGCATAGTGGAGTATAGAAACCAACAAGTAGATCATTCATTACTAGTAACTATGAGGAGCTAATGCAGAAGGATACTTCAGATAATTAGCTCAATAAGGAGAGCTTTTAAGGGAAAAAAACCAAGGATATTGATAAGTAGGGAGAAAACTTAGAGAATGAGACATGTATGATTGATCTATCTCCCTCAGGCCATGAACAAGCAACTCCCAATATTTAAGATAAAAATATGTTCAAGTCTATAATTACCATCATCTCTATTATAAAAGCCATTCAACCTAATACCTCTAAAATTAACCAAGTGTAAATTGATCCATCCATCAATATAAACAATATAGGGATTAGGTTGATGTATAGAAATCAGGTAGCTGGGGTTGAGTTGATCATTACCAAATCTACTCCTAAAAAGGATCCCATTTTGCTTATTATAGGCAACTTTGATTTATCTAATTTTAAGAAGGTTGAAAGAAGGAAGTATAATAGGAGAAAGATAGACCTTTCTTCTTCTCTATAATGTTATTATTAGCTTAGAACGTAAGGGGGCTCAACAATTCCACAAAGCAAAATTCTCTGCATGATTTTTTTAACACTATCAAACCTTGTTTATTTGGTTTTTTAGAAATAAAGCTAGTTGAGAATAAATGTAAGAATTGTAGTTTTTTTGGAAGCATTGGTAGGTCATCACTAACCACCAATGTTATTCTTATGAAAGGATTTTAATCGCTTTTAATGCAAATAGAATTGACATTATCCATTCCGTATGCTCAAATTAATTAATCCATATCTCAATCAAGATGAAGCAAGTGAGATGCTCCTTTTAAGTCTATTTCATTTATACTTTTAATCACTCTTTTCAGGGGACAAATTTATCTAAAAACTTAAAAGATATTGGCTCTACAATCACATCTCCTTAAATCATATTGGAAAATTTCGACAGTGTGATCTTTCCATCTGAAGTGGAAGCCAAAGCATGCTCAAGAAATTACACAGGAGACCTAAAAGATTGTGTAAGCTACGTCCAAATGAATTATCTCAAAATGGAAGCGAATTTCTTCACATGGTGTAATAAGCATAAGGGTCATTAACTTTTAGAAAGAAAAAAAATGCTCGATATGGCCTTTGTCAGTGCTTAATGAATATATGAATTCCCAAATAGTAAACCTACATTTCAAAATCCACTTCTTTTTTTTTATCATTCACCAATTTTGATTTAAAATTTCATCACAATTTAAAGGAGCCACATACCTTTTAGATGCAACAATTATTTAGCTGATGTTAAAGGGTTTGAAGAGGCTATTCACATAAGGCTAAGCTTCTAAGTTTAAGGTCTTAAGCTGATTATTTGTATAAGGAAGCTACAACAAATGAAAGAGGAGTTTAAAATTCTTAATAACAGAAAGGTTGGTAATACTTTAACTATTATCTCTATTTATACGAGGAATCTCTAAAGGATGCAAGCTCTCTTCTACTCCAATCCTATTGATTGCAATCTACAAAGTGAGTAAAATATTGCTCTATTAAATTATAACCAAGCAATGGATGTTAACTTCTTAATTCTGAAAAAAAGAGTTAATGATTCTTCTATAAGTAAGTTTTATCAAAGAGGATTGTTAATAGAATTTCATCTTTAATGTTAGATAATGGTTTTTTAATTGAGTGTTACTTATGGTTCAGGTTCTAATTGCTCATCTTGTGTTCAACTACTATATTCTATCATTAAGGTACATATTTCCTCTAATCACAAAGACTACTTGGTTAGGCCTTTCATTGCTTTTGATACAGAGAGACTTGTTTTTGCTCTTAATCCTTATAAAGCCTTAGGGCATGATGGACTTAAAGGCTTTTTCTTTTAGAAAGCATGATTATAATTAACGATTTGGTAATTGATGCAGTGTTATAATTTTTTAAACATGGCAAAATGTTGAAGGAACCTTATAAGACCTTTGTTTGTCTTATCCTTAAGGTGAATTGCCCTAAAAATTTAAAGGAGTTTAGACTTATTTTGTATTGTATTTACTGGGTGATTTCCAAGCTAATAGATAATATGTATAAAAATGTGCTAACTAAACTTATTGATGCTTCTTAAGGTGCTTTTATCAAGGGAAAATTGATTAAGATAGTATCTTAATAGAACAAGAGCTCTTTAAGAATTACAATAGAAAGCTTTCTAGTAAGAATTGTGCTTTTAAGATTGACTTTCATAAGGACTTTGAATCTATTGATTGGAGCTTTATCCCAAATACCTTAAGAGCTTTTGTTTTTTCTAATTTTTTTAATAAATTAGATTAATTAATTCATTACAAATATTTCCTACAACATATTAATCAATGGAGAACCAACCAATATCCTCCAATGTGGTAGAGGTTTGAGGCAAGGACATCCTCTTTCTCCTTACCTCTCTACTTTAGGCATTAAAGTGTTAACTAGACTCATCAATTCGATATCCATTAGGAGAAAAAATTCAAGTATCATTCAAAATGTAAAAAGCTGAAAATTTGTAGCCTTTCTTTTACTAATGGCTTAATTCTCTTCTCTAAGGATGATGCTTGCTCAGTGAGTGTCTTAATGGCTTACCCTAGAGACATTTTAGGACTCTCCACCAATAAAGACAAGAATCAGATGGTTATAGCTCATTTTTATTATTATTTTGAGGGCAATGTATCCACTTCTTACTTACCTAGGTATCCCAATATCTTCCTAAAACCATTTTCTAATGAATTTAAAACATTAGTAGAGATTATTTAAAGGAGATTATTTAGCAGGTGCACTATAAGCTCATCTCTAGCTAGTTAGGTGTAGCTATTCATCTCAATCATGAATAGTTTACATATATATTGGTGATAGCTTGACTTTAACACTATTTAAGGTGAAGTGAAATGAACTTTGTCTACCTAAGGAGGAAGGTGGTCTAATGATAATTCCAATTGGAACTACTAATAAAGTCCTTATTAAAAAAGAATTTAAAGTATTCTCATCGACAAGCAAGCATCGCGGGTCAAACAGGTGCATTCTCATTACTTTAAGTAGTGAAAGCTTCTGGTCTGTGTTACCAAGGTGCAATTCCTCTTGGACAATGGCGAGCTTACGAAAACTAAGGGACCAAGTTAGACCATGTTTCTTAACTAAGATTAGTAATGATGATTCCACATTCTTCTAAGATTAGTAAAGATGATTCCACATTCTTCTAGCATGATAATTCATCTGGTATGAGGCCTTTAAGTAACAACAATGAACTAGTCTCTTTGAGTAGCTTGATACTAGATAATGCTTTGGTGAGTTAAGTTTTGAACAATACTCATTAAACTTAGAGTTATTACCAAGAACTAATATAAGGGAACTCCTTTTTAGCTTTGTGTTCAATCCTAATCGAGATGATACTATCAATTAAAATTGCCACCTATCTGGTGGGTTTACTAACTCTTCATATAAGGAAATGTTAAGAACTCATGCTCCTAAAGTAGCTTGGTACAAGTTAGTTTGGATGAAATAAGCAAGCCCCCATACTTCTATGCTTCTATGGTTAGCTCTTAGAGGAAGATTAAGCATTACTAATAGGCTCCAAAATTTCATAAACCAAGCTATAATATGTGTCCCTTGTTTTGAAGAACTTGAGTTGATAACCCATCTTTTTTTAAAATACACATTATCTTCCTTCATCTAGTTTCGAATTAAGTCCTTTTGTAATATTTTTCCAGCTGGTTCAAGCTTATTTGATATGATTAATTAAATTTCTTTGTAACAATCTAAAAAAAGAGGACTTGAAAGTGTTGAAGATTGCTTTTGGATTTGCCTTATATATGATATGGAATGAAAGGAGCAAAATAATATTTCAAGGGATAGCTACTTTAAAGGAAAATATACTATATGAGTTGATAAGTAATATAAGACTACATATATTGGCACATCAACTACACAAAAGATGTAGTAACTACTTGTTAATTAAATGGTGTTTGCCTACTTAGAACTCGAGTAGCTGTGTTAATTATATGATGGAGACGTGGCTCTTAGAGAAATGTAGACATATAGATGGGTAGGAGAATTAATATTGGAATATGGTTAGGGAAAGGATGTATTATCTCCTAGCAGCCAATATTTCTATAACAACCATTGGCATTTTTAATGAGTAAGGGTGAAGAACACTTTCTTCTATGTAAGTTGTTTAATAGCTCTGGATAGCTTCATTCCTGTAGATATTGTGTTCATGTATGGAACCTATCATGGCTAATTGTAGCTTTGTAACCTCTCCTTTTGAAATCATCTTAATGAATCATTTATTTTTTTTAAAAATGATTTTTGTGCTTAATTTTAGTGATAACAGAATATTGAACTACTTATGATTTATTTAATATAATTAAAATAGAATTATATTAATTACAAGTAAAGCATGTTAGTTTTAAAACTTGGAAGGATGGATTTTTTTAAAGAATATTACTCTACTAGAAAAAACAAAAATTAAAATAGGAACATTCAAGTTCAAGATTATTCAATTTATTTGAAGGAATTCATATATTAAGATGCGAAGACAAAATCACTTAGTTATTGGAAGAACTTGAACATGAAATGTATTAAGAATGATAATCAAATGTATGTTTTAATCTTTATCATTTCTCTCAAAATAAAAAAAAAGTACCTTAATGCTTCCATTTATGTAAGCTTTCAACACTATATAAACCATTCCAAAGTATTCTTATATGGACAAAAGATATTAACTCTAGCTGTCTAACACTATTATCATTATTTCAAATGACGTAATAACCAATTTTTACTCAACGCACTCACCATTGTCATCATTGCAATCTTGTTGGTTTCCTTTCCTCTGAATCTCTAATTTCTCAATTAAGGATTTAAATCCCTAATTCCTTTTACATTTCACTCCCTTCCTTGAAGTCCAAGATCAGGAGACATTCCCACATCAAAGTTTTATAAGAAAAGAAGTTATAAAACTATGTCTTCTATTGTCCTATTGAGTGGTGATGCAAAGTTAAAACACAATAAAAAGTAAATGCCTAGTACTATTTTTAAATTTGTCTAATTTTGATGCTATAATTATTTATATAAGGACCTTTATTTGATTATTTATTAATGATTGTGATCTTAAAGTTATAATATTATTATGGATTGTTTTTGTACACTACATAAGTATTTTACTTAGTTGTTAGGGTAGCTATTGTATTATTTGATTACTTATTTAATTATATACTAGTATATAATCTCTTGGATGAAATGAACCAATCTGTAAGTTTGAATTAAGATAGTAAGCTAAAATTATAGCTTGAGATAAGATGTGGGAGAGGGCAACTAAATGTATTTGATAAAGTTGATAATGACTTTGTGAATTACACGTAAATATATGAGATGAGGATAGATTTTTAATACCAAACATTCATAAAACTTGCTATAGAATTTTTAGGAACAAATTTAGTAAGTCATAAAGATTAATATAATCAAACTATAGTAGCATGAGGTTGTAAGTTTGATGAGAATATAAAGGATTATTAATGTTTATATTACAAATAAGTTGTCATATTTACATTTATACACCTAAAATTTTAGTTATTAATAGGACTAATAAGTTGGGGACATTTGGAGGACAAGATGAATAACACAATATGGATGTACAAGATGGATAAAATGTCCAAGGTAGGATAGAAGAGAGTAATGTGACGGAAAAGTTGATATAATGAAACATCAAAATAGATTGGAATAATAAAATGAGATAGGTAACAAAAAAGAAATGAGAATCCAAAATGTAAAATATATCCATATATACAAAATGAATTAGAAAGGTAAAATGTTCAAAATGGTTTGGGTATAGAAAGTTAATAAGTTGAAGATATGTTGAAGCAACAAAATAAGATTAATAGGAAAAAATATAACTGGTTTAAGTAAGCATGATATCCAAGATAAATATGTTATATATATCTGTGTGTGTGTGTGCGTGTTCACGTGTGTGTGTGCAGGCGTGCGTTTTTATATATTTTAAAAGTATATTTAAAGATGTAGATGTTAAAGATGAAGATAGCCATGATGGTGAAAAAGTAACGAAAAATGACTGAAGAAGATGAAAAAAAAGGACATAGATGAAGAAAATAATGGGGAAATGCCTAAAAATAATAAGAAGGGTAAAAGACATAAATGTTCCATATAGTTTAGGAAATCTTAGAAAAATCCCTTCATCTAATTACTAAAAAAACTCCTTCTAGTTTTTGTCTTCCAAAACCCCTTGTTTTAGAGTTTAGATAAAAAATAATGGCGAAATACATATTGTATGAACATCAGACGTGGAATAATTAAATGTTATTTATATAACAATTCAACACAACTTTTAAACTTGAACAAAAATAATTAAATTTGATACAAACAAATAATTTATTTTAATTATCTTTAATTATTAATTTAATTTGAATATAATTCATTCAGGTCAAGTTTAAAAGCTGAGTTAGGTTATCATATTACTGGCATTTGATCAATCCAAGTTTGATATTCATAATACGTGTATTTTGTCTTTGTTTTTTAACCAAAGTCTAAGAGAATAGGGTTTTTCTGGAAAACTAAAAATTAGGACTTTGTTTTGAGAACTTTAAAGACTATGGGTTTTTCCAAAATTTATTAAACTAAAAGGGAGGTCTATATCTTTTACCCTAATAAAAATAACATTGATGAAGAAACTTTATTAGAACTCAAAACAACTTTAATGTGTCAAATGAAGATAGCCATTAAAGAATGCTTATTGAATAAAGTGATTGTGGTAGCTTCTTGGACATTGATAACTACCATAAAGGAAGTCACAAGGATAACCATCATAATCTAGTGAATATCAAGCTACCATTTCCGTAAAAATTAGTGAACCATATTCATTTTAAATTTTTTTGCTATTTCAAATAAAGAATACATATGCTAACAATCATAAAAAAGAATCTATTAAATGTAATAACTTGTTGTATTTCTTAAATATCTTTTGAATACCAAACTTCTATTAGAAACAAGTTTTATATATTTTACTTTAATATAATATCATGCTAATTATAGTATCTTTTGAATGCCAAACCTCAACTAAAAAAATTAGTCTATTATGGATAAAAATCTTTTTTAATAGATTTTCCTTTAATGTAATAACATGCCTTTTTATGGATATAACATGCCTTTTTATGGATATATATATTGAATTATAAGGGGGAAAAAAAGATAAAGTGTAACATGAAATTCATTTCAATATAAGTAAGATTGCAAGTTGGTCCTTATATGAAACTTAAGTGTCAGTTTGTCAATACTATATCTATTTTTTATAATATAATTCATAATTAAAAAGACATTAATTATAAGGAATCTTACAATTAGATTAACTAACATCAACTTCAACTCACTCTCTTCCATAAAAGATATCAACGTCCAACTTTATTTTCTTGAATTTCTCCTTAATTTCTTCCCATCTTGTTTTTATGGCCTTTTTTTTTCAAAGTTTTCACTAATTCCTTAATATCTTTGTTGTTACTAGGTGTATCTACTTCACTTCTTTTGTTTTAACTTCCTTCTTTTATGTAGATATTTATCTCCACAATTTTTAATTAAAAATAACTTTCAATAAATTGTTCATCATGCCATATTTTAAAGATCATAATTTCACCTATAAAGCAAAATAGTGGCAATTATAGTCTCCTTAAATGAAATTGAGTAATATATGACAAATTGAACACAATGTCAAACAAGTTTAAGATAGAGTTGATGTCTTCCATTTTTTTAATATTTGATATGTTTATACAATATTTGGGGGTTATTAGTACATATGAAATACTGAGATATTTTTAGAATTTTAAAGAAAATATTAAGACCAAAATATAATTTTTTTTCCTTAAGATGAATGAAGAATAGTCAAATTGATCATTTGAAGTGGTGGTCAACTCAAAATGGAAAATGTTCTCCAAGTTAACTACAATATAGTCCTCTACACATTGGAGTAATACTGGTTTTTTGTTTTTCATAAGTCTCCCTTATATATCATGATGAAGATGAGTAATAGGAATCATAATCCTATGTAATCTAGATCTTTTGGACTAATTTAGACCATTTGCACCTCTAGATTGTATATATTTTATTCAATGAAACTAATTACTTTTTGAAAAAAAAGTCCTTTAGAATAGTAAAAAATGTTAACAACCAACAAATAGTTATCCATCCATTAACAAATTGACACACTAATGTTAACTCATATATGAGGACCTAATAATCATTTTATATCACCAAGCATAATATTGAGTTATGAGAATACTAAAAGGTTATTGTGGATATCATTAAGAAAATATTTGTCTTCAGTTTAAAATTTTGTCCACATAAAAAATTAATTTATGTATTGTATTTCTATACACTAAGATCAAATTTGGTTAAGACAATTATATTTCATATTCTTTATAAGATGTTTTGTAAAATAAATTGAGGAAGAAATATTGTAGCAATTTCTCTTCATCCTTAAAAAAAGAGGTTCGTGATGGACTTAATACTCAAGGACACTTAGCGAGTAAAGTAGGTCTATAAATCATTATATATTTGGTTTAGTTTCTCTTACACTATTATTTATTTATGTTTACTTGATTTTATTGCTTAATTATGTTGATTGAATTAAACTCACATCATCTCATAAGCATTTTATATATTTTTTAGAAGTACTTTTAAAATTTTCATCATTCATTTTTAATTTAAAAGCATTCAATTCACTCCTTCCTTAAGTATTTATTATGAAAACACATTATATCAATAATATGTTATATGAATTATAATTAAAGAATATAAATAGATAAAATATAGTAGTGCAAATTATAAAAAAATTTGAAACTTTACTTAATTTTCCAATATTAGTTCAAAATTTAAAAAATGACACTAAAATGTTCCAATTTTTAATTTTTGTAAAAATATCCCATCATTAAATATTCATTAACAGTGTTGATATGACTGGTTATTTCAGATGACTTTTTTCCACATCGGTGAAACGGACGTGAAAATTTAATTTTTAAAAATAAAAATAAATAATAAAATAGCAAATAGTAGCAAAATCCTTTGCACTCTGTAACCATCAGCTTTGTTGCACTTATTGTTTTCCGATGGAAGTTATTATCTCTTCTGCACTCTGTTGTTGCCATTTCTCTACCTATTGTCAAAACCTTCAATTTTGGTTTCATGGTTAGCTTTTGTTTACCATTTTCATTTCTTCTACTTTGTATTCCATTTGTCTGAATTTTCGTGTCTAAATTTTTGCATACTTTTGTGTGTTTGTTCTTATGTCTTTTAGTTGGATTGTCTTTAAAGGATTCTACTTTTTATCCGTGTTTCTTCATTTCTTACTATTCTTGTTCATTTTTGTGTTTTGATCTACGTATTTTAGAGATTTTTTTATTTGTTGATTTTTCAATTTTTATTTTTAAATATTAATTTTACACGTGACAATAATACTTAACTATTCAAGTCGTCCTCAAAAGCTTATGCGTTTGTTACTAACATATGATGTATATTTTCATTTGGTTGTCAAGATAGGAAGATCTCGTCTTGACTATAAGGCCGCCCTCTAAGGTTTATATGAAGAAATTGTACAAAAATACAAATTGCCCATCTCTCATAAGACGAAATTGGAAGTACACCAAATTTGAAGACGAAATGGTTGAGGATTTTTATTTCCATACAAATATAACATAATTAAATGAGAAGATAGGAAAATTTCATGATAACTAAGAAAATACACTCTAATTGACTAGCTTTGTCATATCAAGGAAGGAGGAAGTTCGATGGAAACTCCATTGTAAGATTACTTCCACTAGCTATTCTTTTTGAAAAATTGCAAATCAACTACAAGATTATAGGTTTCTACGGGGTATATAAGTCATAAACTGCCAATCGGGAGTTTACTAGTACACTTCAGCTTTAACACTCCAATATTGTTTTCCTTTCGGATTTTACTTTCTTTTCTGAGTTCTCTTGTCCCACGAGGAAGCTGGCTATGTGTTCTTTATCCAAGTCAACAAGCAGTTCTAGTGAAGATGATTGTGAACTCAGGAGAGGTCCTTGGACTCTTGAAGAAGATACTCTTCTTATTCATTACATTGGTCGTCACGGCGAGGGTCGCTGGAATTTGCTTGCTCAACGTGCAGGTAACGGAAAGAGTTTTTAATTCTTAGAGATATGTTTCAAGACTATATCAATCTTTGATCGTTTACCAACTTTTGCATGTTGGTGTTTTTTCGCTAAAGGGTTGAGAAGAACAGGCAAGAGTTGCAGATTAAGATGGCTAAATTATCTAAAGCCAGATGTAAAGCGAGGAAATCTTAGTCCTCGAGAACAGTTCTTGATCCTTGACCTCCATTCTAGGTGGGGCAATAGGTAAGCTGTTCAACCTTTTGATTTATATTGATTGCTCATTCATGTACTGTCCTTAATCATTGAAATTGCAACTTGGTTCAAAAATTTCCCTGCAATTGGATTCTTAATCACGACGAAATTTTTGTTTTTCAAGCTTTGTATTCTTCAGTCACAATGATCAAGTTGCATATTGATCCAACAACTTGGAGTAGATTTAGCGCTTACCATTCACGTTCTTACTTTCTTTGTTCCATCTCCAAAAGGTGGTCAAAAATTGCACAAGTTCTACCTGGAAGAACAGACAATGAGATCAAGAACTACTGGAGAACTCGAGTGCAAAAGCAGGCACGCCACCTTAAAATAGATGCAAATAGCACGCAATTTCAGGATATAATTAGGAGTTTTTGGATGCCAAGGTTGCTCCAGAAGATAGATGGCTCAACTTCTACATCTTCCATGTCATACTACAACAACACATCTTCTCAGCCTGCCAATTATGCTTCTCAGCATTTAACATTGCTACCACAGCCACCGAAGCTGCCACTGCAACAGCAGGAAACTCCCAGCCACAACATCCCTTTTGACATGACTATGACAGTGCACGGTATAGAGCTTCAGGACCAAAATGCAGACGCAGAGCAGTGCACAGGTTCATGTCTTTCTTCTACAGAATCACTAAATATCCCAGAAATGCCAAGGTTATCGCAGTACCCAACTAGTCCTTTTCATGTCATAGACAACAATAGTAATCACACGACTTTTGTTAAGGATTGCTTTGTTGAAAGCAATTGCTATGGCATGGATGCCATCAATTTGGCAAATATGTCAGTGCCAGGAGGAGCTGGCAACTCTGGAGGCAATTCCCACACGGCAGAAAGTGGGTGGATTGGATGTGACTTTGGAGATACCTTATGGAACATGGACGAATTATGGCAATTCAGGAACTTACAGTAGAGTGGAGCATCAGGCTCTTGTTTTTGAGATAGCCAACAAATACATACATGGTAGTAGTATGTGAGAGGTTATCTTTTTAGGGTTAATTGGGTGTCTTATGTGATAAGCAAAATTGTTTATTGACAGCAACTGTGGATTCTTATATTCCATAATCATTTCAATCTAGATAATTATTCAGTTTAAGGATGAATGTTGTTTCCTCTGTTTCCTTTCTTTTTACAGAAACCAATTTGATTCCTTATATTCAGATGCGGTTGTTTCTTTAACTTGTTTCTGCTTCAATTTTTTAGTTTTTTGTTATTATAAGGGGGGATGGAATTGATGGACTTAACTTTCACGGCAGAAATCATTCTCTTGTTGAAAATTGTTGTCACAGAACTCAAGGGATGAAATGTGTAGTGAATTTATTGGAAAAGGATACTCTGCCCTGTACTGCAGATTTTCCATTAAGCTTAATTTTCTTGGCCACCGGTAGAAACTTGTTCGAGTTCTGAGTATAAAATAAAAGTCCCAAAAGCATGATTCTTTTCCGGGAAAACATTTTTTTTTTATTTCTCATTTATGTCTCTTGTAGACTTTCCAGTTTGAAAGGAACCCACCCACCCATACAAGTATTAAGGGATGACTCTTTGTGATTGATGGATGGGGAATACTTTGTCATCATCTTCGAAAATAAAGTTGAAAACGTGTTACCTCAAGTTTTGTCTACTTAAAACGAAGAAATTGAAACCAAGAAAAGACTTGGAATTCAAAATGAAAATGAACATAATTGCTCCATTACCGACGTGCGTGAGACAGATAAACAAACTCTCCGCCTTTTCAATTACCTAAATATCTACTCCATTCAAGTAATCAAGCAGATAATGATTTTGCTTTGTTATCGTGCCTTCTAACTCAGTCAGGAAGGAGCTTAATAATAACTCAACTCAATTTTTGGATCAAGTCCTTAACCTTTTTAATACAAAAGAGCACGGTTTTGTTATGAGGAATAGAAATACAGATTTCAATTAAATTACTATTTTTTTAGGAACCCACCTTGCAAGTTGCAGCTGCAGTGAGCATGGATTTGATCTTATCC
>JAOQMM010000006.1:13885306-13895783 GCA_027563515.1 Erythroxylum platyclados
AGAAGAAGAAAATTAATAATAATAATAATAATGATGATGATGATGATGATGATGATGATGATGATGATGATGATGATAATGATGATGATGATAATGTAGTTAGTGGAGACTATAACAAATATTTTGGTCTTTTTATTAGTTATTTCTTTGTCATTTCAAATTTATGTTTTCAAATCAAACGTTAGCATTACATCATCATTAGAAATTTTTTGGTAAACCAAACTAAATAATACATATTTAATATATTCCCCATCTATTTTATTCCTAAAAAATCACCTTTCCATTCTTTATTTATTCTAGTAGGTGAACCAAACGAGGATGGCAATGGGCCGCCTATGGGCTTAGATTCAAGTGTTTTCAATGGGTCGGCCCATAGGTCAGGCCCAGGCCTAGGCCAACTCAAGGTTCAACTATTCTAAGCAAAACAACATCATTTTACTTTTAAGAGTTGGGCTTTGGATAGATCTAGGCCTGAGCAACCTAAGCGTCGGAGTGGTATTAGAGCCAAAAGTTCTATTGACCGTGATTACAGTATTTCTGATGAGAGTTAGTAAGCAGAGTTCTTAAGCCATGAATACCATACCAAGTGACCCTGTTTATCTTTCTTCTACCCTTTCTATACTCACCAACGAGTCAATACAACCTCCTTAAAGATCCAATGTATAAATCCTTAAAAGGTTAAATGACCTAACTTGATGATGAGCTACGAAGATATGTTGACACTCACTGCTACTAATGGAAAATCTTTCAAGATTAGTCTTATTACAAAAAGGAAAATAGGGATCTTTTTTTTCCCTAATTTTGTAGTTTGGACCAAAGTCTTTGGGAGCCATCTCCCTAGCTCAAATCTTCTGATTGACAACTGTTGGAGTAGGATAAATGGTTTGGACAATCGGAAAAGATGTGGGTAGGCTCCATAAATAGTCTTGGATTGTTCTTTCTCCATGTCATCTTCCATTCATTAAAATACTTCTTTTAGGGATTTATACAAAAATTGGATCTCTAAGGAGACTGTATTAACTCATTGGTAAGTAACCTGCGTTTGTTGATGTAGTCCATCAAGTTTGGAATCAATTCATCGGATTATCCTTTGATCAGACAGCATATCCATTATACCACCACTAAACCCAAATCGACCAGATCCTCCAAACCTAAACCTGAAAGATCTCCTAAACCATAACCATCATATACTAAACCTGCTAAACCCACTGGTTTGTGGACAAAACCTTTGCAAATCAAACCTCCACCTTCTTCACCACCAAAACCTCAACTTTCACAATCCACTGGATAGGACAAAGCTCCTCAAACAAAGGTCATAGCAACTCTTGCACCAGCACCGATTCCTGAGCCATCTGACAAATAATGCATAGGAATAGAAGGAATCACTAGCTAAGGATGTTTGGAGATTGACTCTGGATGGAACAAAGGTTCCTTGTCAATAACTTTGAGTAATTCTCGTATATTTCTGGGTCTTGGTCTTGGATTCTCAATCCAAGGTCTATAATCATCTTCATGATCGTCATGTTGATAGGAGTATTGTTGGGAAGGATGACAACGATGAACACTATAAATTCACCATTTGCCATATTCAAGGCCACCAGAATGTGCTAGCTAATTTCCTCTCTCTACTTCAAAAGAATATCAGCCTTCTCACTCCCTCCACGAAGCCCAAACCCAATTAAAAAAAGACATTTTACACTTTTAATTTTAAAAAATTATTTTAAAAAAATTGACAGAGCTGACCCATGGTTCAACCCATTGCCATCCCTAATCAAACATTGTGTAAAAGTCAAAGAGAGGGCAGTGTTTATTATAGGTGTGTAGTTCTTTTGTTTTCACTTGTTTATTTTTATAATGTAAAATCTTTTATACCTAATCGAGAAAATTCTTATGGTTATTTTCATTGAAATATATTTTTTAAATTAATCAAAATATTCTAAAATCAATTTAAATGATTTGAATGAACTATAAATTAGTTTTAATACATATACTAATTTTCAGTATAATCATAAGTCTGATCAAAATGAGTATCTAAAAGTAAATAATTATTAGAATTTTTTATAATAAGATAATCAATATTCATTTATATTTTAGATTTTAATGCGGAACGAACTTAATCATAAATTAAAGCTAAATGCCCAAATTGGGGCTTGAGTTTTTTGGGTTTGACTAATTAGGACTAAACATTATAATTTGCTCAGTTAAAGGCTAAATCTTAGTGAGTCTACTCAATTTTAAACAAATTTGGATGGAAATGTGGGCATGTCAAACACGTGCCGTTAATATATATATAAGTGTTTGTGGAGAGCCAGTAGAATTTAAATACCACGTTAAAAATACACGTCGGACGGACGATAATATTTTTTTTTACTAAATAGAAAATCAATTTGACAGAATCCCCTATTTTTCACCATCTCCAACTTACCTCCTTCTCCATCACCGTCAGTCAATCAGGCTTCCAGTCTCCGTTCAAGGGGTTGTGTTGCCTCCTTCACGCATCATCACCATCAGTCGATCCACCTTCCAGTCTCTGTTCAAGGGATTGTGTTGCATCTTTCACACATCATCTGGTCGATCTGCCTTCCTGTTTCTCTCCTGCAATCGCCAAGTACGTTTCATCTACTCATTATTTTGCTTATTTATAATGTCATTTATAAGGTACTTAGTAGATATAATTTTGGTCAATGATGATAGTACCATATATATCACCATCGGATTCCCCTTCTTTTAATTTACAAATATACTTTCCTCTTGTATTTTGTCTTATTCTATTTTGATTCTTTTTTTTTTCAAATTTCTCCACTATATTAGAAAGATTATTGATGAAAACTAAATTTACTGAAGTTTTGATAAGGTCTGGATTTATATTCCATGTATCACAGAAGTCCTAGTTCTTTATAGTTCCAAAAGTCCCAAGAAACAAAGAAGGTTACAGTTTGTAAAGTTCATTCATCTTATGATCCCTTATATACAAACACGTTAATATTACAATTCTTGAGAAAAAATTGTCAAAGTGTTTACATTCCCAAACTAACCTGATATAAGAGTTAAATATGCAGACTATAGCATATGTTTATTGTTGTGTTTCAGCACAGTTAAATATAACAACATTGCGAAGCTATCCTCGAGGGACTAGATGGAGCTTTTAGAAAATTAACAGATCATATCTGAATATATTAGGGAAAGGCCTGTTAAAGAGAGGTAAATAATATTTGGAAAAAAATATCTCTGCACAAAAAGCATAATGTAGGCTTCCTTTTAAGATCCACCTTGGAGCTCTAGCAAGTAGACTATAAGACAAACTATCTTGTCCCTTGTAACTTAAATTGTTAACTTTTAACAATAAGTTAACTATTTAACTTATTAATGGTAAGTTTGTAAAGCATCATGTTACCAGTTATATGAGATCATTTAGTTAGAAGACGAGAGGATTTGACATGCATTCTCAAGCAATTTTCACAACCATATACAGATGCCATAATGAAAATATTACTAAATATCCTTGTGATTAAGGTAAACCTTCTATAAAATCTATACTAATGTTAGACCATATTTAGTTTGAATGGGTAACAGTGAAGTAAAGTAGGAGAAGCCATGTTCTCATACTTATTCTTTGAACAGATTTTGCATTCTTTACGTATTGATATAAATCCCTTTGTAACTTATGGGAGAAAAAAAAAAAGCTTAACTTCTTACACATACTAAATTATCTATTACTAATCATCTTTTCAACTTTAAGGTTTCATTACTATATGTATAGGATGCTCCCTCATACTCCTCTTGACTAATTTAAGTTAGCCTTTCATTGAATAGAGTCATCTCCTCTCCAGTTTTCCTTTATCTCCTAAAGCACATTAGTTGCACCTGTGGTACTGAAAAAGATAAATAACTTAGAACTTATCATGTGAGATAATGAATCGATTGTAGAATTATGAATTCGCTTCTTATAGCAAATGGGAAAATGGAAAGCAATCAATTTAGGAAGCCTAGTTTGCTGAAAAGGGCTGGTGATTTTCTAATCCATAAACTAATTTAGACTATGGTGATCAATTTCAATCACAAAGTGCCTTATTGTTAGATAATATAACTATTATATGATGGTCATCACCAATGCTAAGAAATGCTTATATCAATCTGAAAACATTTTGCTATCATATTCTATTAGGTGACACTCTTGTACAATCATTAAACATATTCCTTCACCATACACATCCACTTCTATGATAAATAGTTCACTAAATTGTTCATATCTCCTATCATGATTCTAACTCTATTTAATGTTTTATATATACTTCTTAAACCATATGTTTGGAATGAATTAGATGCAAAATGGAATTATTATGAATATGTTGAGCATCATGTGCTATGCTTCAATTTCTCACTTTTACTGTAGGGTTTCTTTTCACCATTCTGACTTTGTCTTTTGCTTTTCCTGGGGTTGGTCATTACAAGTTGGCAGAATGGCATTTAATGAGGTAATTATGAGGTTTCACTACACAGAATGTTTCGTTAATGTGGCTGATAATCTTAGGTATAAGGGTGGTTTTGTGGATGAAATTGAATTTGATCCTGACTTACTCAGTTACTTTGAACTGGTTAATGTATGTAAAAAAAGTGGGTATAACAATGAGAAAAAGATTTTTTATCTTATGCCTAGTTTTGAGGTGTCTGATAGTTTGAGGGTTCTATAAAATGATGCTAGTGTGTTACATATGGTTAGTGAGATGATAGTTACAGGTGGTATTGATATATTTATTGAACATGGTGTAGATACCTCTGTTGAAATGATTGAGGATGAACATAATGAGCTTAATCAAGATAATGTAGTTGGAGATAATGGTCAAGATGTGAATAATATAGGGTTTGGAGGTAATGTTGATAATAATGATGAAAATGTTGAGACTGTAGTAAATTTAGATGATGTCTCAAATGTTGATGCAAATATGGAGGATGAAGATGGTGAAGAGGATTTAGAGAAAGGAGATGAACACGATGAAGATGATGGAGATGATGGAGAGCATAAAGATGATGCAGCTGATGAAAATGATGGAGATGATGAAGAAGAGGTAGTTTTTATTCTGAATATTATGACAGTGATGAATATGGGGAACTTGTTAGTGATATAGATGATATGGTAGATGACGTGACAAGGAGGAAAAGAAAATACCCTGTTTATGATGAAAATGCAGCTGAGCCTTACAGTGAATTAGGGATGCTTTTCCTTAATCATTTGCAATTTAAACTTGCAGTGAGTTTGTTATCCATCAAAACAAAGATAAGCCCAAATTTGTCCAAGGTAAATGTAGGACAGAGAACTGCCCTTGGTATATATATGGAGCATTTGATAAGAAGCTGCAATCATTTCAAGTTAAGGAATTCAGGGACACTCGTGATTGTAATAGGGTTTATACAAATCCTAGGATGAATACTAACATCTCATCTGAGTTGTTGATGGATAAGCTTAAAAGGGAGCCATTTATGAAGAATGAGGTTATTAAATTTTATGTCAAGGACTATTTTGGTGTTGAAGTATGTATGAGTATGGTCAAAAGAGTAAAAAAAAAAAATTAGACAGTGTTGTGACCAACATTGAAGACGAGTTTGGGAAGCTTTAGTCTTATGCTGAAGTCATTAGGTAGACCAACCCAGGTAACACAATTCAAATGACTGTGTGTCGGCCAATCCCGACATCTTCTCCTGTTTTTGAAAGAATGTTCATATGTTTAGAAGCTATTGGTTTAGGCATGCGTGCAGGCATTATCTTGGCTTAGATGGATGTTGACCTAAGACCATCACTAAGGGTGAACTACTATGTACTGTGAGAAGAGATGGAAACAATCAAATGTTTCATGTTGCTTGGGCTATGATTGGAGATGAGACTACTATCACATGGAAGTGGTTCATTGAAAGACTGCAAGAAGATTTACCTCACTTGGGCTCTGGAATTGGTTGGACTATAATGACAGACCAACAAAAGGTAAAAGCTATTCACATAAAATTGGTTTTACTTCTATATTTGTACTATTTATGTGCCTACTATAATTGTGATTAAATAAACTTAAATGTTAATGATTTTGCCTACTGAAATGGTCATATTTTTCCTTGTAGGGGTTTAATGGAGTCATTGCAGATTTGTGTCCAGATGCTAAGCACAGATTTTATGCTCGACATATTTATGTGAATTGGCAAGGAAGAGGACATAAAGGAGAAGAGACGAAGGACCACTTTTGGAAGATTGCAAAATCATGTACAGTAAAGGATTTTGAAAAAAATCTACAAAAGCTAAGAGCCAAGAAGGAGAGGGCAGCAGAATATATTAAAAGCTATGCACCAGTTCAATAATGGTGCAGGGCATTCTACAGGGAAGACTCTATGATTGAGTTGGTTGACAACAGCACATTAGAAAAGAAATGATGAAAAGAATTGTGAGGAAAATAAAAGAGGTTGTGAAGTGGAAAGGAAATTTGGGGCCATAAATATGGGAAACATACACAAGATGTACATTCTTAATACAATTGCATTTAGACATTGTTCTAATACATCAAACTATTTCTAAGTAAGGCTTTAAACATACAAATGTTACCTGACTTGCCTTCATTATTTAGGCTACCAAACATAAGCTAAACAAGTAAATAAAAGCTTAAACAAGCTACAAATTTCCAACACTTTGTTGAATGTCTTTCATTACTACTCCATATGGCATGTAACTTATTCTTTAACTTCAAATTTTCTCCAATAATTTCAGCTTTCAAAATATGTACAACACTTTCTCTTAACTCTGTCACTTCAGTCTTCAATATATTAGTTTGAAGGTATAGCATCTTCTCTCTAGCTTTTAGCTCTAAAATAATCTATCTTGCACTTGGACAAAACTTTTGATTATGCCATTCATTAAATCCACAGACATTTTCACTCTATGATTAAACAAAAATGATCATTTCGTTAATGAAAAATATGAACATATTTATATAAAACAACGTCAAAATGTACTAAATTACCGGAAATAGTCAACCATCATAAAACCTTCTTCCTGGATTTTCATCAGTCCAGGAAGTCCATCTAAATGCTTTTAAATTACAGTAACAATATTTAACCTCTCCATCATAGTCCCATTCAACTAGGTAAGCTGAAGAAATCAGCTTGTATGACCTCAAATCAAGGTTAGAATGTGTTCCTCTACTGCCAAGGATGAAATTTAAAAAAATTCCAGTTAACCCTTCATTACAACCAAATAAAACAACAAATTGAATCCTCTACTCATCCTCATTACTTTGAAGAACTACTAATTGAGCTCATTCTCAAGTATTCCGCGGCTATTGTTTGAGACAAAGTCAGGAATGGTGAACTGCAAACCCTAAAGTCAAAGTCAGACATTAAAGCATAGGACATGATGTGTAACAAATTCATATGGTTTTACTTTGAAGTTTAAACGAATCAAAGGAGTACAAACATAAGAGAGGATGAGTTATTACCAACTTAGTCCTTCAATGAGAATACAAGTACATCATTACCTTCCAATACCTATTCAAAATCCAACCATTAACTGAGTTACTACTCACTATCCACAAAAGCAACACCAATATGCTCTCCAAACCAATAAAGTGATATAATCAACAACCAGAAAGTATACAACAACATAACATTAATTTAAAGACAAAAATAACAAAGTTTAAAGTATACAACAATTTAGTCTTTAATATAACAATCTCGATGCCAATAACCTTTAATAGACCATCATTACCCATATTTAAAACTCCATAATCACTTCATCTGTAAGATGTTAATAAATCCTTCTTTATCTCAAAGGAAATTAGGCACCATTGTCAATAACCCGAATTCACTCATCATAAGCAACATTAATCATATCTTCATTATGGACAGACAATGTGAAAAGTTAAAATCACAAGAACTAAATCACAAAATAATTCACTGTAAAATCAATCACTACATCAAAATGAGTTTTCTATTAATTCAAGAGTTTACAATAATAAATATTCATTAACAAGAGTGACAATAAATAATGTATATATAAAAAATTCAAATATACCACAAACATTTTTTTTAATATTATGACAATTCCTTCATTGTTTGAAGACAGTTCTTCTTCTGTACTGCCAATGTTAACTTCTTCTCTATAACACACCAAAGAAGACAACATCAAACACCTCTCTTATACTGTAACTTTAACAGTCTCTACAAAAGCTCCTCTTTCACACTTTGACAGCAAGAACTCACAAAGATGAAGAAAATAATCACATCTAAACTAGATATAGAAAGAAATAAAGTCGTCACACACTAGTTGCAAATCTAAATAGGATGGGACAAACAAAGTCATGGCCACCCTAAACCCATACATGACAAAATCAAAACAAGATAAAGAAACGAATGTAATATTCACAATACACATAAGATAAACGAGGGACAAAATATCTGAAATAACTCTATGACTCAATGAAATCACATGCAAAAACCCTGAAAGGTGGAACAAGATAGCTATCTCGACCTTCGGCAGCCTTCCCATGTCCAGTCCATGTTCTCCCAACTGAACACAACTTGTTTTCCATGACTAATTTAGGGTTTCGAACATTTTCTTTAATTTTTCGTTTCAATAAATCCACATAAGCCATGTTTGTTATTGACGTGGCATCTGAAGACCAATTCAACTGTCCACAACGACGCCTATTTGACACGCCTACATTTCTGTCCAAAATTGTCTAAAATTGAGTAGACTCGCGAAGATTTAATCCTTAATTGAGAAAATTATAATGTTTAGTCCTAAATTAATCAAATCCAAAAACCTCTGCCCGAATTTGGGCATTTAGCCCATAAATTAATATAAAATCTTTAAAAAGTTTAATAAAAGATTTTATAGTCTTTTCTTATAAATTGAGTCAGAATCACTATTTATTAAAATATTTATACATATTGGTTAAAATTGGTAGTGACCACTACTAAAAAGTGGCAATTATTTAAATGATAAATAGCACAAAACTTACTAAAATCCTACAGCCCCAAAATCATGTGCTCCTTGATTCCATCAACTGGTCAATTCATTTAAAGGGACAATTTTAATTTTGTCCCAATTGTTTTGGAACTGCAAAAAAGACAAGCTTTTGATGTCTTCTCATCAATAAACAAATATGTAACATTCATTTAAGATATTTCAACAGGTATTTTGGTTTGAAGTGGACATTATCTGAAGCTAGGTAATAGAAAAAGTTTAAGTTCCCATTTTAAAACTTAGAAAAAAATTAAAAAAATTAAAAAACCAATTACAATATGAACTCGATCCAGTCTATTACTTAATCAGACAATCGTATATCTGTGTATAGAGACTGAGTCAGAGACTGAGACACATAACACGCATGGTAGGTGGGAACCCGTAACGTTTGAGGTTTAGGCCAAGGTTTTAACGATCTGTTGCGATTTAACTTTCTTGATATGAAAACCGGAACAGAACTCCTTGGCTGTTGTCATAGACAGTAGGAGCTGAAATGAAGCATGTTGTTATGACCGAACACAAAAATCCTGGAATTTGGCAATAAGTACCATTGTTGATGCTTAGTGATGCATGTCAGAGAAATTTTAAGGAGTACTCATGTTGCACTATATTTTTATGCTGAAACACAAACTCAAGACATTAAAAAATAAAGAGGAACATTATGTGCAATTTCTGCAGTAAAAACTAATCATCCATATCTAAAAGAACCCAAATTCTGCAGTAAAAACTAGCCGGTGCGGGGAAAGGACCATGGAGGTAACAGCAAACTAACAGAAGTTACGAGGTTAACTAGTAAAGCAATATACTTCCAGGAAACCTGGAAGACAAGTGAACAAATATGATCGAAGACAGGGAACATGAAATAACAAGCAAAGCAGATGATGATGATGACGATGTTCGTTGGCAAGGCACAGGCTTCTCGTGCCCCCCTCAATAGCTCGCAACTTGCCTCTGTCGGTAAGAGTAGACTTACTTACTAAGTTCTAAGTAAGTAAGAACTAAGTACCGAAGGTTGCAATTTGGGAAGCCCTTGAGGGGGAGTGAGCAACCGGTGGCTTGGAGAGAGATGATATGAATTGCTTTCTTCGTCTGATGCTCTCAGGAATGAGCTGTAGATCTTTTTATAGAGCACAATGCCTCACCTCATTGAGATGTCAGATTGTCGTATGTTTAGAATAGCATGCAGACATGCATTCGTCCGTGCTTTTGTTGGTTTATGTTTCCGTTGAGTTAAGGTTGTCATACGCAACTAAAATTATTTTTATGATATATATTATTTAATTATCACTTACCACACATTTTCACTGGAGTTCTGCAAACTGAAGGTACTTATAAAATAATTATGTCTTTATTTATCCTCGGAATTGGTGATTGGACGGGATCCTTCTGATTCCCAAATGCCACTCTATCAGAACTAGGAGTTAAAAGAGCCATAACGGTCAGTCTCAGTCCACGTAAACAAAGAACAAAGCCACA
>JAOQMM010000006.1:13939827-13960302 GCA_027563515.1 Erythroxylum platyclados
GAACAAGTTTATATAAGTTAAGAATTTAATATTTTTCTCAAATTAAAAATTAAATTTAATAAAAATTATTTCTGTGTTTGAAATTTAATAATGAATAATATGAAATAATAATACTAATCTAACTATTAACTTCCCTTTTTTTTATTTTGGTTCATTAGATCTATATAAATTAGCAAAGATAATGATATTTACAACTAAAAATAGGAAAATATCTTAAATATATGACATTTAGAACATTCATATAAATTATATAATAGTAAGGATTTGATATTTAAATGGAACTCTATTATTACTATTTTAATAACGTATTTGCATAAAATTTTAATATTTACATATTATCAAATTGTCATGAGTTATTAATTTATAAATCCATTATAATTTTTAAATATTTTCAGATTTCAAGGGAATTTATATTTAAATTTAGATTAACATGTCAGTATTTATATATAAATATTCACATACACATTATAATATAAAATATTTAATTTAAGTATTTGTTAGTGTTAGTTAAGATGCAGGATTACACCATCTAAAGAACTACTTGTAGCATTGAGAATGGGCATAAATTATGGGTATAATACGGTGAGCTTATTTGATAAATCACCTTTGACTAGGCAAACTAGCTGCAACTTCCATGGAGCTTACAAGACTCCCTCTCTCTCCATAAACAACCATTAATGAGAAAACATAACTTAATGTTGAGTCCATAATTAAGTTGTTCTATAAATTTCAAGCGTTATTACATTCCATGAACAAAACCTTCCCTTGGTTCTCTATAGGCTTCGCTCTCATCTCTTTCTTATTTCAACAGCAATGAAGAAACTTCAATCTCAGCAGCAACTGCGCTCACAAGCATCATTCAATCTTGTTCAGGCCCTGATGCAAATTCACAACTTAATCTTCTATTTACTCATCTTTGGCTCTGGTTTGGCCTTTGGTTTCACTCTCAGTTTCTTTCTCAAAGAAATCTCTTTTAGCGTCCAACTCAACCAATTCTCCATCCAAAGCCCTCTATTATCACAATCTTTGAGCTCTCTAAACCCTCCCCCAGCTTCCAATATTTCAAACATAACAACAATCAGAAACGGACTAAACGAGTTTATGAGGCTGCCCAACACGTCACACGACATGGACGAGAAAGAGTTGTTGTGGCGAGCATCGCTGGTTCCTCGTATTCATGAATTCCCATTTAAGGTCGTCCCAAAAGTTGCGTTCTTGTTTTTGAGTAGGGGGTCTCTGCCGTTTGCTTCATTGTGGGAATTGTTCTTTAGAGGGCATGAAGGATTGTATTCTATCTATTGGCACACTAGTCCAAACTTCAATGGAACAGTGCCTGAAAATTCTGTGTTTTACGACAGGAGGATAGCGAGTCAGGTTCGGTCTCAATTACTTTCCATTCATGACATTTTATGCACCATGTAGGCCATAATAGTTTGGATACTTATCACTGTAGCAGAATGAAAAATTTATATTAGCTTTATATATATATATATAACATTAATTTAAGCATAATAAACTGAGACTCCGCTTTATGTTAATTTGCATACCTTCTTCGTTACATTCCTTCTTGATTTGCATTTTGAGTGTCTTATAACGGAGGGTGTTATAAGATAGGAACTGGCTAAATCAGCCTGTACTAGTATGCGTATGTTTACTATTTCTAGTTTTGGCCGGTTGGAATTGGAATTGTGTAATTGTGAGCTTGCAAGACAGAACTGTCAACGGAAACAGGTTGACATTGAGGTACCCCAATGGGCGAATAGAATCTTGGAAATGTCAAAGTATAAAGAAACATGCTCAGGTTGAACATGCCAATTTATGTCTACGTGTCTCTGAGATGATTTGACAATTATTCTTTTTTTGGCAATTGCAATTATAATAACCACTAGAACTATTAGATTAGGGATACTGAATCACTCTTAATTGTTTTAATTAGACAAAACTTTCTAGTTCTTGATCAGCTTAGTAGATAATACAAACAAGTTCTGATACCAATAATCAAACAACACTATCGTTGCGCATTTCATTAGATAGGAAATTTCATTATATGGGAATGGTATTCTCTAGGAAGAACCATGCGTAGAACTTGCTTATCGTTTCTAGGTACATGTCATTGCTTTGATTCTACTCCTTTCCAAAAGAGAAAACAAAATCCTATCCTTTCCCTTTCTCCTACTCTGCTACCCATCACCTTTCTAGACTCTTAACTCGAGCTTTTCAGCATTCTTTTCGTCAAGGTTTGTCTAATATGCAAAACAGACGAAGATAAGAATCAAAACTTCAGAAGCTCGAAAGTATAACAGGATGACCATTCGTGAAAATTGATGACTTGGAAAAAGAATGAGCTCAAACTAGAATGTCTCCTTTCCAATCTTTGGAACTTGAGCTCATAGAACAGATCACCGTACGATGATTGGAGTCCAGAAGTAACCATTAGTTTTCTTTTATCTATTATGGTGTAGCCGCTAACTTACCAGATTTTAAGTTGGAAGCTTCAGATTGAAATCACAACAATGTTGGTTTTCCATTTCAGGAAGTTCGCTGGGGAGAGAATTCAATGATAGAGGCTGAACGTCGCCTACTAGCCAATGCACTATTGGACTTCTCAAACAAACGTTTTGTTCTCCTCTCAGAGGCATGTGTTCCCCTATTCAACTTCTCCACAGTTTACTCATACCTAACAGGCTCCAAACAGTCATTTATCGAGGTTTACGACCTGGACAGCCCGGTGGGCCGTGGTCGCTATAGCCCATTAATGAGACCCATCATTTACCTTCGCCAATGGCGAAAAGGGTCGCAGTGGTTCGAGATAGACCGTGACCTTGCCATAGAGGTCGTGTCCGACAGGACATATTTTCCAGAGTTTCAGAGTTTCTGCACAGGATCATGCTACAGCGACGAGCATTACTTGCCGACATTTGTAAGTATAAGATTTTGGAAGAAGAACTCAAACAGGACAATAACATGGGTTGACTGGTCCTTGGGCGGACCTCATCCACGTAGGTTCACAAGGGTAAATGTCACCCCTGATTTCCTGGAGTCGCTGAGGAACGAAAACACTTGTGAGTACAATGGAAAGACCACTAATATTTGCTATCTGTTTGCAAGAAAGTTTGCGCCTAATGCTTTGGATAGGTTGTTGAGATTCGCTCCAAAAGTCATGAAATTCTAGGCTGGGCGGGCCGTTCAGAGAGATATCCGCCACTATTGTTATGGGACACAGCGAGAATTGCCTTGATGATTTCCTTTTTCTCCTTTCTTTGTGGTCCCCTTTCCTTTCTTCTTCAAGTGTTGATAATTCATCGTTACAATTGTACACTTGGAATATATATATTTGGTGCTTGTTCAAGGTTAGATGGGAACACTTCTTTGCATTTCTTTGCATTTATTCATGTCCATGATCTACTCCATCTTAGTTGATGATGCCCCCATCAACCCGATCACAGAAAGTTTCACTTTGGTTAGTAATAAGCAATTATGCGTAAAACAAAGCAAATTGGGTTATGAAGAGACTAACATTTGGTCTATATTAAGATATAAGAATGTTGGTTTCAACATTACATTTATCATTATTTATTTATTTAGTAGATTTCCAAATCTTGCTCAGCGGCTGTCGTAGTATTAGCCTTGATGGTCTTCAATTCATTGCAGCAAACAATCATCCTCACCAGTAGGTTGAGTATGCAGGAGGCCAATGAGGAATCCCAAACGCTGGCTGACTTTACTGTGAACTGAACCATCAACCTATATTATATATATAAATATGTTAGACAGTGACATTCAGCCAAGAACTTAATATAGAAGGTTATGGACCTATACATGTTATATGTTGTGTATCTTTTTCTTCTTTTCTTTTTAACGCTTCTTTTCATCACAACCAACGTTGATATCACAACTAATGCTTCCATCTTTTCTTAAACCACGGTTTATAGATAATTCCAAAAGAGCTTCTCATCAAGTTGTGTTTCCGATGTTGATATATTAACTCTGGCTTCAATGTAGACCATTCGTGGAACCCTAGCCATCTGGATATGCGCGGTGATGGGGCAACGGAATTAGTTACAGAGATTTGACTTCTTGCATCAATACATGTCACTTGGCCGTTTTCAGCTAACAAGATGTGAAAGGGAAAATGATTTCCATTTTAAGATTTTGAAACCTATATCCAAACTATATTCATAATTTTGTGTTATAAATTGATAAAATTTCTGTTACACTAAAAAAAAATATAAGTTCTCAAAAATCACTTTCAGGGGATACAGACATTGCAACCACCAAATTCCTCACTTCTAATTTAGTTTTCTTCTCTAACAAACAAGGAGAGTGTAGAATACTTGATCTTAAACCAATGGTGTCATTATTATTTGTTTCACTTTAGAAGTTGTTTATACTCTTCTTCTTCTTTTTTTCAAAATTGTTGAATTATCTTAAGCAAATTACCCCAAGAATTAGGACCAACAACAAAGCATAAGTCTAGAGCTAATGCTCGAGAAAAAGGATTGAAAAATTACAAAAATGCTTTTTTCTAGCAAATTGTTCTTTTGATGTATAAATTTTATCGAAAACAAAAATTTTTAAATTATAATGTCTAAAGCCAATGTATCATTTGTTTTAATGAAAAGGAATAATCTAACGGCTAACAACCACCAACACTTCACAAGTTACTCGATTATAAGATTAACATGTTGTCTTTGTAGATTAAACGAAACTAGGTGTAAAAGAAAGGTGTCACTATGGCTCACAAATTCGAACAAAAATGTTGCAAGTTCTATTGAAGTTTTGGTCTTAATATAATTCTAATGTTTTGAGGCCAGGTAAGACAATTGGATTTTAATTTGATTTAACTTAGTTCGAAGTCAGCAAGTTAGATTCCATTTAATTAAACTTGAGTTTGAATTTGAATTTAAAGAATTATTCTAATAGTTAATTCCAAAACTTTGAACAATTCAATCGTATATTTAAAATAATATTATTTTAAGTAAAATTTTTGGTAGATGTCCTTTCAAAGAGACACATTTGAGTGTTGTTTGGACTCTCACACAACATAATACATATTTAGGGTGATTCAATTGTCATAATCAACTCAAGGCTTGTCATGGGCGTAAACTGTGATTGGTTGAGCTTGAATTAAACCTCTAATGGGAATAATTAAGGGATTCGTCTGTTATGTTTATTGAAGGGCATGGGCTTTACTAGGTTGCACTAATCAATCAGTAATTTTTTCTATGTCTCACAATTCATGTTGTATAAATATAATATATATAGCAGCAATATAGTGGTATGTAAAATTTCATATAGTAAATAAATTAATCCATTTTTCAGGTCTAGTTAGTCATATTTATTGGTGTATATCACATGCCCATGTCTAAATATAGATAACAATTGGCTGAGTTAAGTTTGGGCTCACACATGTAGAATTGAAAAATTGATGTAGGATTTGATTCCACGAAACGAAATAATTCAAGATCACTTAAATTTTATAACATGATTAACGCATAAAATATAATAAAGCATGAATCATAATTCATATCTTATTATGAAGCTTGATCATTTTCTTGTTATTTTTTGAATCATTTATGAAATTGACTTATCTCAAGTTTAGTAATTTGATTAAAATAAAATTTTAATTTCAATTAAATTTTAGTTAGGATTACAATTAGACCTAATTAAAATCAAATTTCCAAATAAGATCTAACAAAATATGGGACTACATTTCAAATTAAAACATTTCAATCCAACTATGAGTGTGGGAGACAATACTAGAACATAAAATGTAAGACACTTTGGATTGCAAAGAAATACTCCCACCCCATATTTTAGAGATTATCCTACGTGGAATATTACAGGGCTTAAAGATGCAGTTTTACAGGACTTCAATGTTGACATTACAGATAAGAAGGAATATAGGGTAAAGAAATTTGCATCATAGCTTTAGATGGTTAAAAAGGGAAAGTAATTTTAGAATTTGAGGAGCTATGGATTAGCTCTATTAAAGTATAATCCTATTATTACTTTCATAATCAAGTATCCAGATGGTACTTTTACAAAAACTTCAAAAATAATGAAAGAATATGGTATATGGGGAGTGTTACACACTAACCATATAAGTCTTTGGAGCATCCAATTTTCCACTACTTAACTAATGTGTAAAACCCAAAATCCTTAGATAACTTTATACATGTGTATGTTTGGCAAATGGCTTGCATGGTCAACACCTTATCCCTTGGTAGGTGGGTAAGGCTACATGTCCATTTTATTCATTTTTCTTTGGCTCTCCCATTGTACTTGGTCTACTCGTCACTGCTCTATAATTTCTCCTAGAGGAGTTTATGATGGCGTTAGTTGGATGTTCCTTTTTCTTATTAATGATTGCATTATAGTTCAAGTGTACTTTTAAGTTCTATGCCCTTCGATTGTATGCTTCTTGACCTCTTATTCTTCTTGATCTGTTTTCTTATAACAGTCTCTAACTCAAAGTTGCACCCCTAACCTCCAGGATTGCATTGGTTTGTAGTAAAACCAAGTGTGTTCTTCTCTTTATCTTTATTTGGTTGTTAGAAATTTTAGTTAGATCGTGATCTGCTTCTGTTAGGGTGATTACTTATGTGAATCTATAGTCTCTAACTACTAGTTAGTCTTGAATTGAAGTGCATGCTTTCTTTGTGAATGATGAGTTGCTCCCTTATTTCTCTAACTATATAGGCTCCTTCCTATTGAAACATTACATATTTCTCTTTATCCTTATTTCTTGTTTCATAACACGATGCTAACTAGGTAGGCTAATTTATCCACTTTTATGATGTGTTTATTTTTATATATGCATTGAATTGCTACTGATAGTCTATTCGTTGTACAATGCCACTAGTAGAGGCACCTTACATAGTGACACACTTCTTGAGAGTAGTTACACTTAAAGAATAGATGCTCAGTGGTCTCTTGCTCTTATTTGCATAAAGGGTAATCTCTAACCAAGTTTAAGAATTTTAGTCTATCCATAATAGGGAGTCATGCTTTCATATCCA
This sequence comes from Erythroxylum platyclados, assembly GCA_027563515.1. Lineage (NCBI taxonomy): Eukaryota > Viridiplantae > Streptophyta > Magnoliopsida > Malpighiales > Erythroxylaceae > Erythroxylum > Erythroxylum platyclados. The sequence continues at coordinate 13,946,850 of JAOQMM010000006.1, forward strand.
TCCATAGTAGGAACAAAATTCTTAGTATGAGACATCTATTCCATATTAATTTGGTCCATTTAATCTTAACCCTTCTAGGTCTTATCCATTCTCTATAAGCCTTATTGTTGAACATTCCATCCACTGCATTATTCCATTTGTATTGATCTTCTAGGCTTCAATTAAGGGGTATTAAAGGATCAAGTGTTCTAATTCTTTTGGAAATTTACCCCAACGGTTTACATTGATCCACCTACATACCTTGGCATCTTTAGGGACGTTTTCTGTTACTTGGATAGCCAATTGGTTACTTATGAGGGGTCCATTTCCACTCTAATTGTCAAACCACAAAGATGTCATTCTTCCATTTCCAACTATAAAATGTATAATTAACATAAAGAACTTTCTCATCTTTAGAATTTGGTTAAGGAATTAAGAGTAGTTTAGTTTTGAAGCTAGGCCCCATAAGCTCCTCCCCTTCAGGAAGCAACTATGCATCCATTTCATCTAAAGGGAGCTTTTATCCACCAAGATTCTCCAAATTCTCTTCCCTAGGAGCACTTTGTTACTTATATTGATAAGAGTGATGCCTAGTCCTCCTTCTTCAATTGTTGTACACAATTCCTTCTATTTTACTTTGTCTTTAGAATTTCCCCCATTATAGTAACCTAAAGAAATTTACTTTAATCATTTCTAGTGTCTTAATCAACTGTTTTGAAAGGAAATTTTGAGAGGACCAATATATATATATATATATATATATGCAATTTTCTAGTGGCCAAGGGTAGTTCTAGATATGTGATGAAGGATTGCTTCACCTCCATCCTAGTTAGTTGTGAGAGTATAATTGCCTCTAAGAGAGCACTAGCAGAAAGGATAAGGTGGCTTTTATGCTTGTTGTTTCCCAATCCAAGTGCTCTAGAGAAAATTTTAGAGAAGACATAATCAAGTTCACAAAGTTAGTATTAGCATTAGATAAAAGTAGCAGATCATCTGCAAAGCATAAGCTGAATATTTTTTATATCTTGCATTTACTGTGGAATTCGAAATTTCTTCACAAAGTATAAAAAGGTAAGGGATAATGGCTTCCCTTGTCTAAGTCCTCTTTCCCTTTGAAAAATTTAGATGGTTCACCATTAACAATCACACTAAAATAGGTAGTGGTGATGCACGCCTAATTAAGCTTATAAATTTACAAGGAAATCCAAAGACTTCTAATAGTTGTAAGATAAAGTCCCATTTGATTTTATTAAAAGCCTTATTGAAGTCAATTTTTATAGCACAATTCTTTAGAGAGTTCCTTCTTGTATAGCCTTTAAGTAGTTCCTGAGCAATGAGCATATGGATACTTATATTAGCATTTTTCTTGCCAAGGATTGCGTTAAAGAAGTACTTATTTTTCCTTTTACCCTCCCTTTACCAATTAACTGGTGCCCTTTGTTTAAGCAGAGTGTAATAATACTAAACAATGTCCAAGTACCTATCAAGAGAGCCCTTCTCCTTCCTCCTCCTCATCTCATTCCTTGTATTATTAGCTAATTCCTCTTATGTGGTGTCTAGATACTCCCTTGCTCTATTTATTACCCCTATGATGTTACCAAATCTCATAGCATTTAACTCCTTTAAAGCATCCTTGATAATCTTTAGTTTTTGTATACAAATAAACTTGTTACCTTTGATTTAAAGATCCAGCCCCTTCTAAATTGTAGCTTGTACTTCTTTACGAGCTAAGAAATTGTTGGAGAACTCCTTCTCTTAAACTTTAATAATTCCTAAGTCTTAATTTGGGTATGATCAAAAAACTTAGGAAGCAAAAAGCAAGCTTTTCTTTTGTGGGTATTTTGCTAACCATTCAATGTTTACATTAGTCCTATCTAGTTTCTTTTTGATGTGGTAATTAGAATTTCTTTTTTGTTCCTCAAATTATATAGATTGCCCTTAAGTCTTAAGTTTGTAAGTCTATGTTCCCATAATATCTTCCTTTGAAATTCCAAGTTAGAATCATAGAAAAATTTCACATAGCATATATGGCCCTCATGGATGAAGTGTATTTTTGTGTGGATCATTTGATCATTTGCAACCATTTGCCTTTTCTGTATCCTACTAGTATTATAAGCTACAATTATCCTCTTATAATGGTAATATTGATGATTTGATATGAAATTCCAATGAGACCTTAAACAGTTTAGGATCTCTACCTTTTCCTGTCTTATTTTGGATTCTAAAATGACAAAAACTAGTGGCTTTTCTTCCATGACAAAATCCCTAAAAGCTTGTTGCTTTCTTGGGTAGTTTAGCCCTCTTTCTTGTCATATTAATTGTCATTTGGTAAAGGAGTTACCCTTTGATCCTTTAGATCCCCACCTTTTTGTTGATTTTCTACTACTCACCCTTAAAAACTTCTCCTTCAACACTTCCACTAATGTGTTAGATCCCAGGGAGCTTATTGGAATGTTCTAAGTGAGTTTTGAGGTGCTATTAGGTTCTAGTGTAATTAAACAATCTCTTAGGTTCTTTAATGTCTCCTCCTTAGTTAGTTTCAGAGGGTGAAGCATTTTCCTCGCCATTAGTAACGCCTTCTCTTGAATTTTCTATCACTTACCCTTGGATTGTTGGGGCCTTAACATTAGGTGTTTCATTTAAGTTTCACCTCTCTTTGACGTTATCCTTATTTTCTATTCCCAACAGTTCTTTATAAGTTCCTTTCTTGAATAACTTTGCCATAGCCTTCCACATTTTTCCTTGCACTTTAAGGGAAGGTTTCTATTAGTAGGTTACCAATATTGCATCTTCATATTGGGAGTTATTTGGGCCTAGTATCATTAATGGTATGTTGGCTGGGAGTTCTTTAGCTAACTTAACACTTGTACATATTCTTATAGACCCTAACCTCTTCCTTATGGTTGTGTATTCATCCGTGCATATTGGTTTATTTAATTAGCTAGCCAATATGCTTAAACCCTTAGTTGTCCAGTACTCAAGAGGAACATTATCATATTCACATATATTGGAATGTTTTCATGCTTCACTTGTCAAGACTTATACCTGGTTCCCAATTTTGTAGGAAATAGGGGGTTGATAAAGGTGACAAGGTCCCTTCTCTATCACTTTTACATCTTTTTCCTTGGAAGTGAAGCTAAAGAGGACTAGTTCATCAGTAAAGAGAACCTCTTATAAGCCCTTATTTTTCCAATTTCTATGACTCCAGTTTGAGATCATGAGAAATGAAGGTCTAGGACTTATGAAGAAGCTAACTAATTTGGCTTCCTAGACTTGTGATACATCTTGTAAAATCTCTATTTTTGATGTTACTATAGGATGGTCTTCATTTATTTTTGGTGGGTAATAGTTGAGGGTTTAAAATGATTGTTCCCTCACCACTTGTTTCTAACTTATGCAAGGTAGTTTGTGCTAAAAGGTCTATAGTAAGTGTTTCTTCCAATTTTATATTCAATCTTACATCAAACCCCAACAAAAGGGAGGTGGGGGGGGGGGAGTCTACGTAGCTGAGTTTAATGCTACTTTTTAGATTAGTTGAACTTATCCTACAAAAGTCTCACAAGTCGTTGCATTAAATTGCCTTCAACTAAAAATTTTTAACCTTCAAATGTTGCAACTGTTGGAAAGGAAAAATGTAAAAGTATAAATGGTCATATATTCAGTTTAAACTAATTTAGAATGGTGATTATGGAAGACACAAAATGAGTTACAATATTGTGTCTTCGATATGTAATAATTCAAATTTGTCTTGTACCCTGTTAATGTTTGTGCCTCGACTTTTACTTAAACAAAGTCAAATGGAGTATTAGCTTTTAAGTCGAACCATTTAAATGTTGCCTACTTTTGAAGTAAAATGGGAAAGACGGAGATAACAAGGTTTCTATCCATGATTTAAGTAAATGATTGCTTCTACTACTGAGACTAGCAAATGTTATGTTTTTTTTATGAAGGAAGTAGTTGATCTCGTAGACTAAAGTACAAAGATACTTAAACAAAAATGTAGGTGCTTATTAGATTACAAGTTCACTGAACTGATCCCAAATGGGAATTCCATTTGGAAAATTAGTTGCATGTCTATGGAAATTCTCATTGTGATGATTATATAAGTGATTCTTTGACTTTAGATCTGAAGTTATCTTATGTAAGGATTACTATGTTTTGATACTTCTTATGACTTGTTCTAATTAAGGATAGCTCAGTTGGTAGTAACTGGATATAGAATAAAGTATATAAAGGTAGTTGAGTGATCAATAGAATTCATCACCTTAAAGTAATTAGAGATAATATTTGATTATTCTCAATTAGTATTGATTCAAAAAATCCTTAGCCAAGGTGAAATTATAATTTAAAATAGTTTTTAAATATCATTAATTGAATTAATTACTAGGGCTGGAGAAATAACACGATTGGACTCAAATAGAGTAGACATTAATTTCATGCTCTATGTCTAATCGAAACATTATATAACGAAATAATTAAATTATATGAAAAAATTATGCACGGAAAGATTAGTCAAAATCATTTTGACATTCTCAAATATTTGGGTAGTCATGATGTGTTATTAGATATCAATCTTGATCTATGAATATAAATTACTTAATTAGAGAATTAAAAATAAATTAAAAGAGTTCAATTTATCTAATCTTAAATATAAATTAGGCTTATAATTTACATCCATTGTTAATATATTTGAGAACTTAATAATTTACACATGAAGAAAGGGTTGAAGAAAGAAAAGTTTTTTAATCAAGTTGAACTTAATTGTAAAATTGGAGAAATCTTATGATTAAATATGACATATTTAATAAATAAGGATCAATATGAGATATTGAATCTTATTTGAACATAATTTGTATTTAATTAAAGTTTAATTAAAATTATAATTTAATTTCAATTAAATTACTATAATGTCAAAGACCTATTATTAATAGACTTAAGCTCTAAAGAATCTAGCACTCATTGTCTAACCTTCTCTGCAATAGTTTCAGAAATCTCTATCACGTTCTATAAATACTGTCAGAGGTCAGACACTTGTGCGACTATAATGGTTAAGATGAGCCAATTTCGGAAACGGTTCAAGGGAAATGACAAGAAAATAATTAAGCTTCAAAATAATGTACGAATTACGATTCTTGTTTTATTATGATTTATGTGTTAATCATATTATAGAATTTTAAATGATCTTAGCTTTGGGAAATCAAATACGAAAAAATTTCGTAATTATTTCACTGCATACAGGATCAGATCCCGACCCGATTTTCCAACAGCTAGAAAGTAGAATAGATGCTTTGATCATTCCACCGAAGCCTTTCATGCGTTCTCCAACAAATTCATCTTTACAAAGTTCGAGCTACTGTTCTCTTAAATATGATGGCGAAACCAAGGTTGATCCATAAGAAAAGGAAGAAGAGCGCGTTCAAGTTGTAATTACCTGTGGCAGACCAAGATTTGTCTGTAGAACTCATTTGTTCAACCATTTATTCGTAGTAAAACGTCAGAAAAATCTTTTTACAGATTTTGATTGTTATCATTTGTAATTTGATCAATTTTTGTGACAAGGGTTAATCTCTCTCTTTGCTGTTGATTCAACCTGGATTAAATGAACCAGCTACATTCATCCTCTGGAACCATATAGTTCATCAGATAATATCTTGTAGATGTTATCTGCTAGAGCTTTTTCGGGAATTATATTTATATCTCCATTAGAAGAAAAAAGGTGGGTAAAAATGTGAAGATTCTTTGCTCTCCACATGTTCGTTAGTAGGCAATTCGTTTTAAGTCCGGTTGTATAATAAGAGCAAAAGTATCGGCTAAAACAAATACCAAGTTCCAACTACTTGCACCAACTACATCTTGCAAGATAAAGAGCTGTGTCTTATGTTATATAGCCGTATTATTTGGTCCACTATCTTTATCTATATCTTTTCTTAACATTTTCTATTTCTGAAGTTACTCGCTTGTCTTAACCTGACAGAGTCGATAAGATGATAGACCAAGGTACATTTCGAGCCCCTTTTTCGAATATCTGCGTTGTACTTGTCACAGTCTGCAATAGTTTAGAAGCCTTCTTACCTTTCGCCCACAATGGTTCCAAAATATTTTTCCATATAAAGCCAGCTGAATTGTCCTCTTTATTTGAACTGCGAGATCAGAGAATAACGTTGCATTGGAAAGCTAGTAGTTTGTGAGCTCTCACCACCAATCAATGTTGTTTTAAAGATATAACCATGTAGTGAAACACTTTCAGTTTTAAGCTCCTGCACTTTCTGCTCTTAAGAAGTCTTCACTAATTGAGGCTTCTTTCTACTACCTAGCTAGAAAGAGATGCTTACTTTTAACACTTTCAGAAAGGTAGGCTAATAATTCAGCAAAAACATTCAGTTAATACAACTGAAAATTATCAGCTACCTAGTATGCTATATATTGGTCAGTAAAAACTAGAGGCATAAAGGAACTGTTGCCCAGTACACCTACCTTATGGTCCATATGGCAGCTACAACTTATATACACCTCGTCCAAAATATCAATATGCAGATGAAAAGAGACTAAAAAATTTGTTACGAAATTGAATATCTTTATGTACTTGAAAATTTAATGACGTGAGGAGTTTTTAGCCACTGGAACTAGATGTTGTATAAGGGCTAATCCATCTGTACGTGACAGAATCGGGAGAAAGTAGCTGAGGGCCATTCTTCAACAATTCAAGATCTGCTCGGATATCCAGTTTCTCTGCCTCTTCTGTACTGTACTCCTGATTCCGTATCTGCTCAAGAATCTCCAACACTTCTTCCATACATGGTCTCGTGTCCTTCTCACTTTGTAGACATTGAAATGCCAACTCTGCTACTGCAGTTATCATTTTTCTTGTTGCATAATCTGATTCAAAACCAAGATTTGGATCTACAAGCTCATGCAATGAGTGGCTTTGGATCCTATTAATTGCCAAGTTAGCCAAATTGATTTCATGCCGGTGTCTGGTGATATCCACAGCAGGCATGGATGATATGAGCTCAATCAAGACTACACCAAAGCTATAGACATCACTCTTATCAGTAAGCTGGTAGCATTGATGATATTCTGGATCAACATAACCAGGAGTTCCTTGCGGAGCAGTTGAAACATGGGTAACATCAGTTGGAAACAGACGAGACAGACCAAAATCTGCTACTTTGACACAAAAGTAGTTGTCAAGAAGAATATTGTTGGTCTTCACATCACGGTGGATTATATCTGAAGCATGGAGATATTTCAATGCACTTGCAGTCTCTACAGCTATGTTCATTCGAATAGACCACGGAAGTGCACCAGGCTTCACTCTGTCACCATGAAGATGATCAGCAACTGTGCCATTGGGAATGTACTCATAGACAAGTAACAGTTCCCGACTATGGCGAGAGGTGGACCCATAAAGTGAAACAAGATGCCGATGGCGTAAACGTGTGAGGATTTCAACTTCATTCATGAACTGCTCAACTCTTTTGTAGTTATTCTCATATAAACGCTTGACAGCAACAGTGCGTCCATCTCGGAGTTTACCTAATGAATAAAGCATGTTAGCATGAAAATAATTAACAAACAATTAATGTAAAGAAAAAGGTATTTGCTGAAGATAACAAATTGATATCTACCATAATATACTGTGCCAAAGCCTCCATCTCCAAGTTCTTTTGAAGAATCAAAATTACTTGTGGCCTCTTCAAGTTCACCATAGGTAAATAGATGAACTCCAAAGTAACTCACTCCCTTCTCAATCTCTGCCTTTGAAGAGGGATCGGATGTGAGACTTCGTGAAACTAAGAAAGAGGGGCCATATTTTTTCGAGTTACGACGCTGATAGATAAAGAAGACTATGCACATTAGGATTCCACCTCCAAAAGCTGCCCCAACACCTGGTTGAAGGTAAGGTGTGATTAGCAATTGTAAGCACAGGATAGCCAATTGACGAGAAACACTGAACACAAAGAACTGGAATAGGAAAAGATATAAGAAAGTGTCTTACCTATACCGACCTTCTGCCTCCATCGAGAACGCCTGCTCCTGCCTTTAACAGGCCCCACAAAACAACAGTGTTAGAATACTACAACAACATGCAACTTCAAGAATAATTGACTTCACAAAATTCAAAGTTAAGTTGCCTAGGAACTTTTCAACAGTTATCCAGAGAAGCAATGATAGTTTTAGCAAAAATGTAGGAACAGATGAAATGGATTAATACATCAAAAAAAGGTCTTATAATCATGAAAAAGTTTGTCAAATCGCTCAATTAGTTGGATATGAAAACTGCCAGAGAGTTCAGGTGTTACATCCTTGAAACGGTGAAATGAAACAAGAGAAAGATATTGCATAATCTGAAAATAAGAATGCAATAAAGAGCCTCAAATTGATGAAAAGAAAGGTGAGCCGAGGGTTGGTAAAGTTATGCTTTAGTAGGCACAATTCTAATGATCCCAACAAGAAACTTCAACTACTTTGGACGTCTCATTTTAATGGAAGCGCCTTCCATACTGACCACATGGTGGTTGACTGTCAATGTCCACAAAATCTGGCCCCATTATGTCATTTTCCGGGAAACCCAAAGCTAGTGACATCCAATTCATCAAATAAAACCAAGAAATAAAAAACCATTTTGACACCTTTTCCAGCCACCATACTGAGAAAATTCTAAGCACACTAATCGGAAACAGCTAACAATGGGAAATTACTGCATGCGACCGATTCAATTATTTCATAGAGAAACAACAAAACATCTTAAAACTAACAGTGAAGAAGGCTAAATAACGTAGAAAAAGTTTTCAAGAGCAGTTACCGTCAGTACAAGAACTGGGACGAGGCCCATCCGGACATAAACAAACGAACGATTCATTTTCAGAACCACATCTTCCCCCAGTTGAATTACAAGCACTGCAACTAGGACTAAGATCAATCCAATTTAACAGGAAACCCATCTTTAAAATCTGAGTAGTGTAGTTTTCTTCTTCAGAGTATAAATCATTTCGAATGGGCACAGGAACGTTAACAGGATCGTGGCACGAGTGTGAAGCCGGTGAATAATTGTGGAACTCCTCCAATATTTCTATGGAAAAAGTTGCAAAATAGAAGTGTGTAGCATCAGTAGAACAATTTATTTGGTACGGTAAGTACTCAGGAGGCATTGAGTTACAGTGATACAGGAAAGAAAGATTGATGAAACCAGGCGCTAGACTGAAGGGTGTTTGAACAAGGCTGAGGCTATGCAAAGGAGTTGGACAGGTATGATTGTAGGCTGCAGAATTAGTCACGCCAAAGGAATTGCTTTCGGGATGAATCTCTTCGACGATGTACTCGTCATCGGAGATGGTGAGCATCGGTTGGTCGTCGTCGTTGCAAGATAACTTAAAGCTGGGGTTGGGGTGGCCGCAATAAGGCTGTTGAGGGCCTTTTAGCCAAAAAGGGTATCTGATTTGGACGCCATTGCTGCTGCATGATTTTGGTTCACAATCGAGGAACTTTTGATCAAAACACAAAGTTTTACTGGGTAAGGTGGCTAGGAAGTTGAGACTTAAACAAATGAAAAGACTGATTTTGGGAGGAAAGAAGTTTTTGGGATCCATTTGAAGGTGAAGGGTAAAGAGAAAACAAGCAGGAGAGACAAGTTGGGAATGAATGAAATGGAAGAAATGAATTAAGTTGCTTGTAGTTTGGTATTGATTGGTTCTGAAACTTGCGAACTCTTGAATAAAAAATATGTTTGAGAAGTCCGAAAGAAGACAAATTTTCCATCAAAGAAAAACAGTGTCTTTGACAAATGATAACCCAACAACTACAAGTAAGCAGTTAGACTGGCACGAAATTCCTGGTTTACAAGGAGGAAAGTGTGAGAGTTGATTAGTCGTCGGCTGACAGACAAAAGTTGTACGAGTAAGGTAAAACTTATCAACTGCTAATATGTCAAGCGAGTGTGCAGGACATATTGGCTGGCTGGGGCCTGGGATGGCAAGAGGGCCTTCGTTGTGTAGTGATTCAGAGGGTCATTTTTTAATCTAATTCAAATCAATGAAATTCTATTAAAACTTAAAACTAAATCATATAATTCAAATTCTATTGAATTGCGAATTAAATTCAAATCGAACCACATTCAAATTACAAGACTGTCAATTCAGGATTAGCAATGGCTCTACGCGGAGGTGGAAGTACACACGTAAGTAGCATAGAAAAACAATGTGAAAAAGAAAAAAGAAGGGAATATAGATCCCGACTGGACCAGCTGGTGGGACATCAAAGTCCAAGTCAACAATTTAGGTCCATATCAGCATTATTGGTTGATAAGGTTTGGTTTGAGGACTCTGGTTTGTTAAACAATACGCGTGGAAAAACACCACTTTTTCCCCCTTGTCTTGTGATAATACAAGAATAGGCATATTCATATCTTAAAAGTAGAGCTTTTCTTTTCCTTTCATATTCATCTCTTAAAAAGTAGGAAGTACACAAAAACGACCTTATCTCCAGAATTAATCATTTAGTTGATGCTATAGTTAAAAGCTGGAGCCTCCCCCATATATATATATATATATTGTCGAATTCCAATACCAGCAAAGTTATCACAAACTTTGATTTCAGAAGATACAAGGCAAATTATTGTTAGGGTTTTTTAGTTCTTCAATTACTTCTAAACTATGTCTATTCTGTGTTTGCCCTTTCAGCCAAAAAAGTAGGAACATGTAAACTAGGAGAACATTGATTTGAGCCTTGGGATCTTCTCCTGGCTTTGACCGTTGACAGGTTCAAATTTAGGAGAGATTGACGAAAAGGAACGCGATGCGAAGCTGAGCATCACGCGGGGTCTACCAACAAGTTCTCTATTTTTAGTCAACAATCTTAACCTTTCGCTTTGGTCAAATATATATCAAAACTATAATTTTCAGAATACACATATATATTCACACATATATATATCTTGTAACAAATTGGACTGCGTAATCTTATCAGATTATGCAATGCCCAATGAATAACTTTGTTGAAAGATCTTCGGTGCTTCAAATAAATCCTCAAACTTTTACCAAGTCCAGACACCTTTCCTTGGAATACCTCATTAACACCTGGGACACACTGCTAGAGCCTTGTTCTGAAACTGAAGACGCGACTAGGTTCACAGTTTGGACTTAAGAATACCCTCCTATATGTGATTTGCAATCTATAATTCTTACAACGACCCGGAACTACTCCTAAATCTATAATATATAAGCTCTTGGACTATATGTGAAAAGAAAATTGAAGGAGTTATGTATGCTTACCAGGTATTGGACATCGATCGGGATAAGCTTGGTCAGGGCAAAGGCAAGTAAATAAACTACCCAACTTAGTGACGTCGGTACCGCATACACCACCTGAATTCGTACATTCTGAGCACCTTGAAATATCTTCATCAACATTGAACGACACATTAAACCCATTTTCCAAAAGCTCCTTCACAGACATCAATCCACCCAAAATCTCTCCTATCGCCTTTGAATCCAACAACACAGGTATTTCGACTCTTTTACATTGCATCAGGGCACTGGCCTCTGTCGCATTCGAGTAGTGCTCATCAGTTGCGTAGAACACATAAGTATCTTCACCATTTATTGAACATTTATCTTTAGGAACCGTAGTATTCAACAGCGCTTCTGTTGAACAATTGTAAGCCAAGGTCAGGTTTTGGAGTCCAGGTACAAGATTGTAGAGCGCTGTGTTGAAAGTTATGTCACTGAAATTATTCGGGCAATTCCCTCCGTGCAAATCTTTTCTCGCCATAGTAATCGCTTTAGATGATTGATTCACGCGCAGAACTACAAATTCTTGTCCAACACTGGTAAGAGTAGGGTAGTTATTAGGATCATCGCACTTGAGTTCGAACCCTTCACGGCCACAAATTTGTGGTCTGTTACCACCCCAGAAAGGATAAGAAATGTTTTGAAGGAGACTACAATTAAAGGGCCTTTTGCACTCAGTGTAATCAGCATTCTCTTCACCGTAGATAACAGAGACGTCGAAGATTAATACGATAAAGAAGGTGATGATGGAGAGGTATTGTGCTTTGTGGGATGATAACGGGAAGAAATTGGCAGCAGTCATGTTTTTTGCTAAAGACACCAGGGAAGAATTGGTAAGATATGGGCGCTTTGATGTGTTGATAATATACTGTTAATTTACGTAAAGTTGACTATTTTATATGAAATGAAAGCGACGGAATGGTTGTTATCTCTTATGAATGTGCATTCTATATTTCGACCAGAAATTTAGGTTATAGACTATTAGAACTTTCTTCGTCAGAGGTAAGATAATAGTAAGATCATAAGGATTTGACTATGACTTCGACGAGTTCTTTCCTTCTCTTCCAAACAATAAATAGACAGAAGGAAATGGTCTGCTACAGATGCAAGTAATTACACCTAAAATTGGTTAATATATACCACACACTAAGTACGATTAATACCTGTTGATCAGAAATGCCAATCGCATAGTCTTAACATTGAAGTGACAGTAGAATGACTTAATTCCTAAAAAGAAAAAACACCAGTACTTTTGTCATTTTCAAATGGAATAACAATCCTATTTGAGGTCCAGTATGAACGCTATTCATATTTGCTTGAAAATCATAGGATGTGAAGAAAATGATGCATTTCCGATGGTCTAGTTTTGAATGGTAGACTTTTAAATCTGGCAACATGACTAGACCAGTTCAAGATCCGGTTTTTTTTTAAAGTGGATATATGTCCACTTTTATACTTCATAAAGTAAATATGAGTTTAAAGTACTCGCACTACAACAAAAAGAGCTTTAGACAATAGATAAAAATATAACCATGAGTACAATTATTATTTCCTTTTTATTCAATCAACATAATTCATATCGTTAAATAAAATGGCGTTGTTATAAGTATAAAGAAAAAATTATTAGACAAAAAATTAATAATGTTGCGTAATTTTGACTAAAACAACAAAATGGTTTCAAACTATAGTGACAATGTTAAATAAATATTGTAACAATTTAAATCTTTATAAGGCAATAAAGTAATTTTTTTAGACAATAATTTGTAACAACAAAAACAACAATTTATTCTTCTGTTACCAATAATATGTTAATGTAAAAACAAACACTTGTCATTAACTATGTTGCATCCATATATACATTAAAAGCAATGTACATATATTAATTTATGTCTTAATTGCATACGTACTATCAAATATAAACGACCAAAAACCTGCATTTATATATGATATATAGTCCATAAAGACTTGTAAAATCTAACCTTTAACATATTCAAAATACAAAAGAAAAAAAATAACTAGCTAAAATATTCACCCTCATTATCTTCCTCCATTTCATATGAAATATAAGTGAATTAATTTAAAGAATAAACAAAACCAATATATATGAGCACTCCAAAATCCTTTACCAAGTACCTCCTTATTCACTCCTAACATCACCTTCCTACTAACTACTTTATTGTGATCTC
>JAOQMM010000006.1:13960402-13973410 GCA_027563515.1 Erythroxylum platyclados
CATGGAGATATTTCAAAGCACTTGCAGTCTCTACAGCTATGTTCATTCGAATAGACCATGGAAGTGGACCAGACTTCACTCTGTCACCATGAAGATAATCAGCAACTGTGCCATTGGGAATGTACTCATAGACAAGTAACAGTTCCCGACTATGGCGAGAGGTGCACCCATAAAGTGAAACAAGATGTTGATGGCGTAAACGTGCAAGGATCTCAACTTCATTCATGAACTGCTTAACTCTTTTGTAGTTATTCTCATATAAACGCTTGACAGCAACAATGCGTCCATCTCGGAGTTTACCTAATGAATAAAGCATGTTAGCACGAAAATAATTGACATACAATTAATGTAAAGAAAAAGGTATTGGGTGAACATAATGAATTGATATGTACCATAATACACTGTACCAAAGCCCCCCCCCATCTCCAAGTTCTTTTGAAGAATCAAAATTACTTGTGGCCTCTTTAAGTTCAGCATAGGTAAAGAGACGAACTCCAAAGTAACTCACTCCCTTCTCACTATCTGCCTTTAAAGAGGGATCAGATGTGAAACTTCCAGAAATTGAGAAAGAGGGACCATATTTTTTTGGGTTACGATGCTGATAGATAAAGAAGACTATGCACATTAGGATTCCACTTCCAAGAGCTACCCCAACACCTGGTTGAAGGTAAGGTGTGATTAGCAATTGAAAGCACAGTATAGCCAATTGACGAGAAACACTGAACATAAAGAACAGGAATAGGAAAAGATATAAGAAAGTGTCTCACCAATAACAACCTTCTGCACCCATCGAGAACTTTTGCTCCTGCCTTTAACGGTACACAGAAAACGACTGTGTTAGAATACATCAACAACATGCAACTTCAAGATTAATTAATTCCACAAACTTCAAAGTTAAGTTGCCTAGGAACTTTTCAACAGTTATCCAGAGACGTAATGATAGTTTTAGCAACAATGTAGGAACAGATGAAATGGATTAATACATCCAAAAAAAGAGTTTTATAATCATGAAAATGTTTGTCACACCGCTCAATTAGTTGGATATGAAAACTGCCCTCAATTGTTTAGGTGTTACATCCTTGAAACGGTGAACTGAGACAGGAGAAAGATATTGCATAATCTGAAAATAAGAATGCAGCAAAGAACCTGAAATGGATGAAAAGAAAGGTGAGACGAGGGTTGGTGAAGTTATGCTTTGGTTGGCACAATTCTAAGGATCCCAACAAGAAACTTCAACTACTTTGGATTTCTCATTTTAATGGACGCGCCTTCCATATTGACCACTTGGTGGTTGCAACCAATATGGTCGCAATTCAAGAACATGTTCTAATAGAATACATGTCAGTCGAACCAACCAACTAACATAAAAAACCAGCACAGTCAATACAGAGAAGAAGAAGAAATCATCTTTTTTGGTATATGATGTAAATTGAGACTAGTTACTCATGTATACGAAGCTCATTTTGGCAAGCTATTTTTGTTTATTATGTTTATTCTGGATATCTATTTTTGTAAGTGGATCTTATTCGGATGACCACTTGGTGGTTGACTGTCAATGTCCACAAAATCTGTCCCCATTATGTCATTTTCCAGGAAACCCAAGGCTAGTGACATCGAATTCATCAAATAAAACCAAGAAATAAAAAATCATTTTGACCCCTTTTCCAGCCACCATACTGGGAAAATTCTAAGCACACTAATCGGAAACAGCTAACAATGGGAAATTACTGCATGCGACCGATTCAATTTCCAGCCACCATACTGGGAAAATTCTAAGCACACTAATCGGAAACAGCTAACAATGGGAAATTACTGCATGCGACCGATTCAATTATTTCCTAGAGAAACAACAAAACATCTTAAAACTAACAGTGAAGAAGGCTAAATAACGTAGCAAAAAGTTTTCAAGAACAGTTACCGTCATTACAAGAACTGGGACGAGGCCCATCTGGACAAAAACAAACGAACGATTCATTTTCAGAACCACATCTTCCCCCAGTTGAATTACAAGCACTGCAACTAGGACTAAGATCAATCCAATTTAACAGGAAACCCATCTTTAAAATCTCAGTGTAGCTTTCTACTTGGGATAAACCATTTCCAATGTGCAGAGGAGCGTTAACAGGAGAGTGGCACGAGTGTGTAGCCGGTGAATAATTGGGTTCCTTCTCCAAAATTTCTATGTCAAAAGTTGCAAAATAGTAGTGTGTAGCATCAGTAGAACAATTTATTCGGTAGGTGAAGTCCTCAGGAAGCTTTGAGTTACAGTGATACAGGAGAGAAAGATTGATGAAACCAGGCGCTAGACGGAAGGGTGTTTGATCAAGGCTGAGGCTATGCAAAGGAGTTGGACAGGTATGATTGTAGGCTGCAGAATTAGTCACGCGAAAGGAATTGCTTTCGGGATGAATCTCTTGGACGATGTACTCGTCATCGGAGATGGTGAGCACCGGTTGGTCGTCGTCATTGCAAGATAACTCAAAGTTGTGGTTGGGGTGGCCACAATAAGTTTCTTGAAGGCCTTTTAGCCAAAAAGGGTATCTGATTTGGACGCCATTGCTGCTGCATGATTTTGGTTCACAAGCGAGGAACTTTTGATCAAAACACAAAGTTTTACTAGGTAAGGTGGCTAGGAAGTTGAGACTTAAACAAATGAAAAGACTGATTTTGGGAGGAAAGAAGTTTTTGGGATCCATTTGAAGGTGAAGGGTAAAGAGAAAACAAGCAGGAGAGACAAGTTGGGAATGAATGAAATCGAAGAAATGAATTAAGTTGGTTATGGTTTACAAGGAGGAAAGCGAAAGTGTTGATTAGTCGTCGGCTGGCTGGGGCGGCAGAAGATCCTCTGTTCCCTTATCCCTGTACCCTCTGTGCCAAAACAATCCTACCCATCTAATTTATTGCAATGAATGGTTGAGATGATTTGGCCACAGAATAGCACAGGATAGAGGAAACAGAAGATCTGTTCCCGGCTGGGGCTTGGGATGGGAAGAGGCCTTCAGTGTGTAGTGATTCAGATTTAATGATCGAGAGCAAAGCAAGAAATAATTAAAATTCATATTCAGATATGATGATTCAACTTAATGAAATTTTAAATTAAATGAAATTCTACGCGGAGGTGAAGTACACACGTAAGTCGCATAGAAAAACAATGTGAAAAAAAAAGGGAATGTAGATTCCGACTGGACCAATGCAAGTCAACAAGTCAACAAGTCAAGTCACTACAACAATTGGACTGCGTAATCTTATCGTAATTTTTATGGACGTGTTGGAAAAGTTTTTTAAGAATACAATTGCTTAGAAATACCTCACTTAGGTTACGCATTAGAATGTCACTTCTAATCAGATTATGCAATGCCCAATGAATAACTTAGGTTGAAGGCTCTTCGGTGCTTGAAGAGCTTTCAAGTCCAGAAACCTTTTACCAAGCCCGGAAACCTTTCCTAACTTTTACCAAGCCCAGAAACCTTTCCTTGGAATACCTCATTAACACCTTGGACACACCGAGTATATTTACCACCCCAGAAAGGATAATAAAGGTTTTGAAGGCGACCACAATTAAAGGGCCTTTTGCACTCAGTGTAGTTAGCATTCTCTTCACCGTAGATATCAGAAAAGTCGAAGATTAATACGATAAAGAAGGTGATGATGGAGACGTATTGTGCTTGGTGGGATGATAACAGGAAGAAGTTGATTATTTTATATGAAATGAAAGAGACGGAATGGTTGTTATCTCTTATGAATGTGCGTTCTATATTTCGACAAGAAATTTCGGTTTAGACTATTATAACTTTCTTCGTCAGAGGCAAGATAATAATAAGATACATAAGGATTTGACTATGACTTCGACGACTTCTTTCCTTCTCTACTAAACAATAAATAGATAGAAGGAAATGGTCTGCTACAGATGCAAGTAATTACACCTAAAATGGGTTAATACCACACACTGAGTACGATTAATACCTATTGATCAGAAATGCCAATTGCATAGTCTTAATATTGAAGTGACGGTAGAATGACTTAATTGCTAAAAAGAAAAACATCAATACTTTTGTCATTTTCAAATGGGAAACCGATCCTATTTGAGGTCCAATACGAACGCTATTTATATTTGCTTGAAAATCATAGGATGTAAAGAAAATGATGCATTTCTGATGGTCTAGTTTTGAATGGTAGACTTTTTAATCTGGCAACATGGCTAGACCCGTTCAAGATCCGTTTTTCCATTCCTCTTTCTCAAGAAGAGAGTTAAATAGGCTCTTAAGTTGATATATGTGCACTTTTATACTTCATAAAGTAGATATGAGTTTAAAGGATTCGCACTACAACAAAAAGAGCTTTAGATAACAGACAAAAGCATAACCATGAGTACAATTATTGTTACCTTTTTATTCAGGCAACAAAATTCATACCGTTAAATAAAGTGGCGCTATTATAAGTGTAAAGCAACAAAAAAAATTATTAGACAAAAAATAAATGATGTTGCTTCAATTTTGACTAAAGTAACAAAACAATTTCAAATGATAGCGACAATGTTGAATAGATATTGCAACAATTTAAGTTTTGATAAGGCGATAAAGTAATTTTTTTTTTACATAATAATTTGTAACAACAAAAACAACAATTTATTCTTCTGTTATCAATAATATATTAATGTAAAAACAAACTTTTGTTATTAAATATGCAACATCCATATATACATTAAAAGCAATATACATATATTAACGTATGTCTTAATTGCATACGTACTATCAAATATAAACGACCAAAAACCTACATTTATATATGTTATATAGTCCATAAAGACTTGTAAAATTTAACCTTTAACATATTTAAAATACAAAAGCAAAAATTAACTAGCTAAAATATTTACTTACATTATCTTCCTCTATTTCATATGAATATAAGTGAATTAATCAAAAGACTAAACAAAATCAATATGTATGAGCACTCCAAAATCCTTTACCAAGTACCTCCTTATTCACTCCTATTCGTCACCTTCCTATTAACTACTTTATTGTGACCTCATTTTAATGAAAACAATAATATAATCTGAAATTTAATAGTACAATGATTTAATTCTTTTTATGAACAAATTCTAAAGGCATGAACATAAACAATTAATCTCAACAAAATAGATATCAAGATAATGTACAATAACAGTGAATTAAGGAAACCTTTTCACTTGATTTATATGCATGGTTTAAAGGAATAGAAGATTCCTTTCTTGATTGACTAAGTGCAATCACTTTAAAAAGCATGTCTATGTTAGTGGGATTTAAGTGTCATTCCATGTCTATGTATAGTAAAGAAAATTTTGAAGTTGTTTATGCATGTCAAAATTTTCCAATTCCTATTAAAAATTTATGGCCAACCTCGACCAAGTTTCATAGTTATGAAATTCATCCACCAATAATACTCGAGAAGGGCTGGAAGACCAAAAAAGACAAGGAACAAGGAAGTAAGAGAGGAATAAAACCAATATAAAGCTATTTAGAAAAGACTGAAGATGTCATGAAAAATATGCAACCAATATGGTCACAATTTAAGAACAAGTTCTAATAAAATACATGTCAGTCAAACCAACCAACTGACATAAAAACCAACATAGCCAATAAAGAGAAGAAGAAGAAGAAACCAACTTTTTTTTGTATATGATGTAAATTGAGACTAGTTACTCATGTATAAAAAGCTCATTTTAGCTAGCTCTTGTTCGTTTATGATGTTTATTATGGATATCTATTTTTGTAAGTGGATCTTATTCGGATGATGAATTTTAGAGTATATATATGCTTTTAACAATTTAGATACATGCATTGGATAAAAATTATATCTCTTGTTTTGGCTTATTTTGCTCACGCTATCAGTTTAGGGTATCTGCACCGAACACAAGCTATCCATTATTAGTTTTCTTTGTAAGCACAATACTTTTCCAACTTGTTAATGATTTTTCCATTATTTTCAATCTTAATTCCTATATGCTTATGGTTGTTTGTCCATACTTGGTGATAGAGATATCATTTACTATTACTTTGTTTTTAGATTTGTGTTGCAAGTTAGTAATTAAAGTATCAATATGTAACATACCACTCCCATAGAGCACATGCCCGACATATCGAAGGATATTCGAGAACATACTCTATAAAAATGGCACGTTAAGACGATCGTATTTCTAATTTTTTAAAAAGGAATCACATATCAACTCATTACATATTTTAACCATTTCAAACCAAAACATTTCAAATCTTTACTTTGAATCGTTTCATTCACAATGACATTCAATCTCAATCATTTTATCCCATTTCTTTTACAACATATACAATCTCTAATGCCATTTTATTTCTAGAATTCACATGTACAATATACAGCAGTTGAGACACAATTCTTAATGCAACATAACTAAGACATTTTCAGGTACAACTAATCCCGACACTGGCCCATGTCCAAATGCAGTAGCTATTTCAACTAGACTAGTTAGCTCTCCTCTGAACCTGAAAATCAATGTTGCAATTTTGATGAGTTTTGCGAACTCAATGAGCAAACTATCATCGATGTGCTAACTTAAATCAGAACACAAATATCATAAGCATATAATCAAATACACAATTAGTTCACACATTCAAATCACCAAGTGAAATCTATCACATATCACATTCATCACTGATTTCAACAATTCAATATTCCACTTCAGTTTAACCAGGCATGTTAAAAGCAATTACACTTTAAGGCTTAACCAATTAATCATCTAATATATAAAGATGCGTATGCAAATGTGCATAAGACTTTACTTTCATTTTTATTTTGTTGTGACCGAGCGTCTATTTCACTGTCTCATATCATTTTGTGGATACTGGGCTCATTTCACATTTCACATTTCACATATTGTCCCGTACCCATTATGGATACCGGGCTTATTGATAACAGAGCATGTGGCTCTTTTGCGCACATTTATAAGCTTTAAGCCCCGTTTCAT
The DNA here is from genome assembly GCA_027563515.1 of Erythroxylum platyclados. NCBI lineage: Eukaryota > Viridiplantae > Streptophyta > Magnoliopsida > Malpighiales > Erythroxylaceae > Erythroxylum > Erythroxylum platyclados. The sequence continues at coordinate 13,967,376 of JAOQMM010000006.1, forward strand.
ATTAGTCACTCCGGTCACAACTCCTTTATCTGATCATGCATATTCATGTAATGGAATGTATCGTTTCACAAAATAGGCCATCAATAACTTTCATTCCATATGCACAGTCATTTATCACATTCTTCGAATCTGAGTATGGCATTCAACACTTAATTGAGTACACATAGTTCCCATATTCACATACAATCAGTAAACACTTCCAATGCAATCTCGGATAATAACTCCTGGGACTATCATTGTCTGGAATTAACCCAATCATATTGATAACAATTTAATCATGAGCACATATATAAATGAGTTTACACATCTAGGTCTACTCACAGTACGTTCCAGATAAACTATTGCCTTGATGACCCGACAATGTCTAAATGCTGACGATCAGTTGGTGCTTCTATATCATCATGCAATACATACATATGTACACATTGCTAACTTGCTTTAATCAAATAAGTACTCAATCATACACATGTATATGTATTATGTTCAATGTATGCTCAATTGATTTTCCTTTATAAATAAGTCGTCTTCTTTTAATCATAACTCTCTCTACAAAAATCTAAATACAATGATTTTTATGCTCCTTGAAATTAGACTTCCATTAGTCTTAATGTATCCAATATTACACAAATAGCATCTCCCTTCAAAATACAATCCCCATCCAAATTCTATTCTATTTTTTGGTAAGAAATTGACTGGCAACCAATGCTCAAACAATAATAAATCATTATCAAGACATCTTCTAGCCAAAATGTTTCACAGAGGCATTAATGCATCATTTCTCATGTTTTATGCTTTGACTAATTCGAGCTATAAAGCCCTCACAAATTAGGAAATAATACAAGGTTGCTGCATAGGGGTCTTTTGTGGCTAGTGTTAGGAAAATAGGCATAACTTAGGGTATAGTCACTATTTTAGCATGCCACTTTCACCAAAATCAAGCTAAGACCTATTTATACAACTTTCAATCTTTGAGTTTCTTCGAATTCACATTCTAATGATATGTAAAATGGATCGAAAAAGAAAGGTGCAATTGAAACTCGAATTTCAACCTAGGGTTCTAACTTTCCAGATTCAAGAACACTTCAATAGCAACTATTTCTAACATGAATCTACCATCATTTACACTTCAAACCTTAACCTAAACCATCCATTTCATAGCCTATAACCCACAGTTTCACATATCAAGAAATAAGGCATTTTCTTTCATTAAATTTCCAGCACATCTTAGCATCAATCCTACATGCATCTCATCTCAATTCAATCATCATGGATGTCTATTATTTCATGCCATAAAGATCAGAATTTACTTACATGTTTACCCCTAATTCCACCTCAAGCAACAAGCTATCTTAGCCTTCCAAAGTTGCAAGCATAAGCCAAGAACAAGATGGAATGAAAGAGCTTCAATTAAAGATGAAGGCTGCAGAAATTTTGTGGCAAAAACTCAAGATTATGTGGAAGGATGTAGGTGTCAATGGAATAGGGAAAAGGGAGCATCAAGTAATAAGAAACAAAAGAAGAAGGGGTCTTGAAATAGGAGAAAAATGTGGGTGAAGTGTGTGGTGGAGATTTAAACACATATCATGCCAAGTGTCAATTAAAGAGCTATGCTACATGTCTCCTTCTTATGCTTCCAATTGTAACATAATAACTAGTCCATTTGTCACTCAAACACTAGGCCATTTGTCACCTAATTGTTTCGCCATTTGTCACTCAATCATTCATGTCATTTGTCACACAATCAATAGTGCCACGTGTCACCCTCTCATTGGCCCAATCGACCTAACTTTTCATGTATCAATTTTGTCTTGCCATATAACTATTTTCCTAAACTAAATGCATATATCACTTCATTAATCACTCAATTATAACAATAAACTCCAAATTTCTAATTGCAATTTATCAAACTAAAAATTCAAGACATAAACGTTTCAAAATTCACATAATGATCATTTTAAACCTTTCATACCCGGAATAAATCAATTGAGTGCATGTACTATATTTACAATATTTCTAAATCATAATTCATGTATATATGTGAGTATAATGCATGTAAATGGAATGCTTTTCATGAAATTCTCATATATTAGACTCATGTGACTCCACAGTCTGACACTTTAGATCCTTCAATAACTTGAGAGACGGGATTTTACAATTTATTTTTCAAAAAATGTCTTATATGAGACAACGATAGTCAAATTATAAAAAAATATATGTTTTATTAAATAACTAATCATGTTGTCTTACAGAAAATAATTTTCTCTAAGAAACTCAAAAAAAGAGAGTAATTTAGAGAAAGATAAATTGAAAAGAATTTTATTCTCAAAAGGAGAGTTAAATATTACAACTAAGCAAGCTGATCAATATAGAGGAAATCTAGCAAATTATGAAAAATAAACAACAATAGGAATATTTGACCAATAAAATCATAGCAGGCCTTAGACTCCAATAAGCTTCTGTTATTCATAAGGAATGAGGGGAATTTATATTCACCAGTGACTGGAGGAATTTTTTTTAAAAAATTAAAAAATTAGATTGATAGGTTAAAGATGAAGTATAGTGTTAGGAGCGTAGTAGTACTCTCCTTAGTCTCTCATAACAAAAACGGCATCCCACTACACAATACAAACAAACCAATTGGAACAAGGGGATAGCATACTATTGCTTATCCAAAGCAAGTCGATTGTAAAAGAGGTAAAAGACCCCGCCCATCTGCACATCGAAGATGCTAGTGTTTAAAAATTAGGGCTATAAGAACAGAGGTAATCCACAGGCTTCCCGGCTCACTTCCATCACTATATTGACAATATGACTAACCAACTCCTTAAGTAAGGCAGTATATTAATTGATTATAACATTCAACAGGTTTCCAATTTTCAGTTACGTGTCACTTAACCTCTTGTATTCTATATTAGAATGGTCACTTAAAAGGAATACCTTTTCTTTTTTGGTTTTCCTCCTAGTTGATCTTATTTGGATTTAGAGGAACTCTCATGAAATTTTTCTACTATCTTAACAATTCTGTCATTCTCTGATTGTATCAACAGCAGCTTGCTTGTTGAATCATTATCCAGTAAACCATATTCATCTTCTATCTCTTCATCCATTGAGTGTGCTTCTACTTCATTAGGAGTTTCTGGGCGATCATTGTTTTCAGTTGGTTCATCTTGCCCTCCTTTCGTACTATTGCTTGCGTTGACTTTTTCAACTTGATTTTGTTCTCCTAAAATATTATGCCCCACAGCCACCTCAGGAATGGTCTGGTTTTCATCAAAAGATATTGTATGACTTTTTTTGGCAAGTTTTGAGCCAGGATTTGCAGCACTCGCATATTCCATTGGAGGAACAAATTTAGTAGTATTAAGAAGGTCATCATGCCACCCGGATTGGAAGATTCTACCTGTAGGAACCTATTTCCTATCAAAGTTGCTAGGCTTCCATGGATAGCTTATTTGTATTTCAGTTCTCTCTAACTCTCCATTATCTCCTAGCCGAAGAACAGGAAGGGGCAATCTGGCAGCGGAGTATTCTTCAGAATTTCAATACAGAGTTTTGTGTAGCCGATCCTTTCCATGGAGGCAGTTTGTGTGTCTATACACACTGGCTTCCCCAATGAACTAGCTAAGTAGCTTAAACCCTCCACCGTCCAAAACTCCAATGGTAAGTTGTGAAAGTGAACCCACATAGGGAGAACATCTAATTTCCCCCGATCTATCTCCAAACCCAGTGGCCACTTTTGTAAAAACAATGGTTGGTCACTGAAATGCCATGGACCCTGTTCCACAATCTCATTCAAGCAAGAAACATAAGAAAATTTGAATAAAAACATACCATCTTCACACAACATCACTTTTTGAAGCCCTTTCTTGCCCCATTTGGCTGTAGCCCAGGCATTCACCGTAGAAAAGACTAGACATTTGGACCAAAAAAATCCAATCAAGGTCGACGACTAAGCTTGTGCCCCAGACTTCAGGAGCTCAATTGGAGGCGTTAATACTCCATCCTTCAAAACATTTTGATAATATTTAAGGGTACCCTTGTGATGTTGAGTGCGTAGCTTGTTTCACCAAGAACCCTCACTTTGGGAGTCAATCGAAGTTGTCCCAAACACACCGAATTTTTCGAGTTTCTTGCCAAAGCCGATGAGCACTTCTCTGGTGAGAGCGGGAAAGTCAGCTTTCAAAAGGGAGGGTGAACTCAACTCCATGGATGTGGTCAGAGGCAGAGCCTCCGGTGAGGCTAAAGTCTCCTCCTAGCCGCTAACGTTGCTTGCTTCAGACTGAGCCGTCAGATCTGGTGTCTCTAGTTCACAAGGAGTTGCTCCCCTTCTCTCCGTTGTCACCCCTATCTCCTGCTTCCCCTCACGCCGTCGTCACTCACTGCTGTCACTTACACGCTGTTGTCACTCACACACCAGATCTGGGTCGCAAGAATACTCTAGGACTGGGTCGTTATAGATCTGGGTCACCGTTACCCCCTCACCTTGCCATCTAGACTACAAATCTGAGTCATCGCAGGAACAGAATCTCGGTGTCTCCTATGGTGACAAGAATGATATTTGTATCTGTTGGTAGGAGGTTTTCTAGAGAGATGTTAGAGCATCTCTCTCTAAATGGGCCCACCCTACTTTACACTTTCCAGAAGAGCAGTGATTGGAGGAATTGCCTCTTACACTTTAGGCTCAGACTCTTGATCAAATATTATTGACTCCTTTTGCCATGTTCCTGGCAAATATATTTGATAATGTTTGAGCATAATAACTGAGTGCTTTGCTGCTTACCCTTGAAGTTTCTCTCATTTCGTTCTTTTCAGATTGAGTAAATGGTGCAAGTAAATGTTGACCTGATCAATGAGAAATCATATTTACTACTACCTTGGATATTAATTTTAGATCCATTCAACTATGATGTCCTACTGATTGGTATTACAATGGAGGTTAAATATGCTCATTATTTGGAACTTAGACATTGAGAGATGAAAGCTAGGGGAGCGAATGGGATTAGATACCCCAGTAGTCCTAGTCATAAACGATAGATACTAGGCGCTGTGCGTATCAACCCATGCAGTGCTATAGTTAACGCATTAAGTATGCCGCCTAGGGAGTACGTTCGCAAGAATGAAACTCAAAGGAATTGACGGGGGCCCGCATAAGTGCTGGAGCATGTGGTTTAATTCAATGCAAAGCGAAGAACCTTACTAGGGCTTGATATGCCGCAAATCCTCTTGAAAGAGAGGGGTGCCTTCGGGAACGTGGACACAAGTGGTGCATGGTTGTCCTCAGCTCATGTCATAAGGTGTTGGGTTAAGTCCCGCAATAAGTGCAACCCTCGTGTTTAGTTGCCACCGTTGAGTTTGGAACCTTGAGCAAACTGCCAGTGATAAGCAATCTTTTTTATAAAGTTATTTATAAAGTTAACGTATTTACTTAATCTTCACATATATTATATTGTAACCAAATTGCTTCACATATTAAAAACTTCTAAAAGTACCCTAAAAAATTTTATTGATAGATTAATTTTCAAAATTTTCAACAAGTTTGAAAATACTATAAACTAATAATTGAGTTTTTTACTTGAGTCATTTACCAACTTTGTCGAAAAGGACTTCACTCTTTGAATAAAATGGACAAGTTTTATCAAGTTGTACACTAAAACCTTTAATCAAGGTGTTTACACATTTTCACACCTCCTAAGAACAATATCAAAAAAAAGGTACAAAACCTAAAAATGCTTTCCACATAGGAAAAATAGTGTTTATTTACAAGGTAAATTATCAGACTTTAGTCAGTTATTTTGTTAATTTCTATTATAAGGATATCGATTCTTTCACCTCTTAAGTAAATATTAAGTTTTACATAAAATTATAGGATGATTTTTTTTCTAATCATGATATACAATATTAATGCATCAATGAACAATTAGAATAATATGTTCAGTCTTATTAAGTTTTACACAAAATAATTATAGAATGATTCCTTTCGATTCATGATATACAATACTAATAAATTAATGATTAATTAGAGTCTTATTAGTGAA
>JAOQMM010000006.1:14021266-14037553 GCA_027563515.1 Erythroxylum platyclados
AGGCATTGGCTATAAGGGTGAGTGTTCTAAGGTGAATGAGGAGAAAGTTAATATATCCAGATCTGTCCAAGAAGAAACTTCGAGGAAGAATCGGAGGTTTGTACTCACATGTCATTTTTGCAGAGTTATCGGGTACATAAGGCCGAGATGCTACAAGTTACTACAGATATTGTTTCCAAGAAACCAAAACCGAAGGGTCGTACATCCCTCACAAAAATTTCAGCATCAGCCTATAATACCAAAGAATAATTGGGTTAAAAAAATCAGCCTCACGAACCAGCTCAAAGACGTAAAGAAGTAAGAACCAAAAACTGCCTAGATTCGCAGTTAGTTGCTGTTGAAGAAGTAACTGCACGAATTGAAGAATTATCAGTTACTTCAAAAGAAGAATTTGATGACAAAGATGATATGACGCGGAATAAGGCTAGGTTTGGATTTCTTCGAGGGGCACAGGAACTGTGTACTTTAAATTTTTGAAGTATATTGATTTTTTATTGTTTAAAAAAACAAAGAAAACAAAAAAAGAAAAAGAAAATTGTCTTCTTTAGTTTTTATCTTACCATTGTCGTCCTATTTTTTTTAGTAGTTTTCATTTTAGCTTCTATTTGACCCCATCGAAGATCCATCCTTATCCTCATCAAGCTTTAGCTCTCTTATAAATCAGGCATTACTTTGGACTTATCTCTCGGGTATCTCTTTCTCTTACTACACTGGCAATACTCATCTTTATTTTCTTGGGTTTGTGAATTTGGTCGGTTTTATGAAGATGGAATTGAAGTAAGTAATGATATATTGGCGCGTGTTTTGAATGGTGGTAAATTGTTATCTTGGCGTGTTTATGGTTCTTCCGCTGCTTATACTTATGGCATGCTTATGCTTCTTTATTCGCTAAGATTGATTGTGATGAAGGCATTCTTCATTTCGACACTGTTTTGTCCCAAGGGGAGACATCATATTGTTTTTGGTGACTGTTTTATTCAGGGGGAGATTTCAAGGTATATTCGTGACTATTCGTCTTGTTTTTTGGCATCTTTTTGTCCCAAGGGGAAGAAATTTGGATGATTAGATAATTTTCATTATTGTTTATTTGGATGTTTCTTAATCTTGAAGAACTTGATGGATGCTCTTTAGAACTTGATGGTTGATTAAGGGGGAGTTCTTGGTTTGCGCATTCGATGTTTATATGTCCAATTATCTCCTTTATGGGGAGTTTTGATATGTGACAAATAATGTTAAAAAGGGGAAGATTATTAAGATATATGTCAATATCTTAATTATTTAATTTTGGACATTATTTGATAATTAGACTTAGTTGAGTTTTTGTGGGACTCTTCCAAGACAAGTTTGATAAGTTTCAAATCCTAATTAAGATGAGGTAGAATTTACATTAGATTTGTGTTTGACATGGATTCAAAAATCAAAAGGGCTATCTTGGATAATGTTTTTGATGTGATAAAAGGGCTATCTTGGATAATGTTTTTGATGTGATAAAACTCTATTTTGAAAGGGAAGGAGTGAGCAGTCACGTGTGGGTGTGAAGTTTGGGTTGTGCTGGATTTTTGTTTGTATAACGTGAATGTGCAGCTTGGTGGAAGGGAGAGTAGTTTCTGTGACCTTGCGTTGATTGATTTTTTAGTGTGTGATGTCTTGAAGTCACCTATGGCTTGGTGTTGATTTTTGGTTTGTGTGACTTTGGGGTGTTTTTTTGTCTTTGGCTGGCTGCACAATTTTTGGGACGTTGGTCATGAATCTATTTGTGAGTTGCGTGGTCAATATGTAATTTGGTGCAGCTGTGAGTTTGTTTTTGAAGTGGGCGTGATTGTCTTGTGCGTGGGAGTCTTTGGCTTTGATCTTTGTGTTGGGTGTTGGCTCCACCGGTGTCATGTGTGAATCAGCCATTGGTGTGTGATGACAACTTTCTGATCCATTTCAGAGGAGCAAAACGCAATAGGAAAGTTGTTATTTCTATCTCAAGTGTATTTAGTTTGTGTTCTTTATTATTCAATCACTTGAGTAGTTTATTTACTTTCATTCAATTAAAAGATTATTGTGAAAAATCCTCTGTTGAGGTTAGTACGAGGCGGTCATACTATTGGGTGTGAAATACTTTCACGGGTTGTGAGGACGAGGGATAGTGTCAAGAGTTAAGTGGGTCGGCTCAGTAAAGCCTTGTATAAAACTATTGTCGTCGGTAAAAGTGATTAAGCTAGGTGAGGGCCCCGTAGAAATAGGCAAGGAGTGCCGAACTGCGTTAACAAATCTCGGTCTCGTTTATCTTTGGTGCTTTTAATTTTTCTAATTTTTGTGTTTGCCAGAAACAGATCCGGAAAGTTTGCGAAACTACACCCCCTACGATTTTTTTACAATGTGACTAAGTAATTTGATGTCTCTATAGTTATTACAGCTTTGGATGTCCCCTTTGTTCTCGTATAAAGGAATTATCATACTAAATCTCCACTCGTCCGACATTTTGGCAGACTTAAGGATCACATTCAAAAGTTTAGTCAGCTAAGTGATACCCTCTTCGCCTAGGCTCTTCCACACCTCTATGGGTATCTCATCAAGTCAACGTATTCTTAATTTAATTCCTCGTAATCTATTGGCAGCAAGTAAAATTACAAAATCTCTCGGACGAGTTAAAGTCACCTAAAAAGATATTATCCTCTATGCCTTCAATAAAAAGGCTATAAAAGTACCTCTGCCACCTTCCCTTGATGTCATTTTCAACTATAAGCGCCCCCCTGCTTAGTCTTTTATATAATGAACTTGAACAAAATCTCTTGTTTTTGATTCCCTAGCTCAAGCCAACTTAAAAATATCCTTGTCATTATTTTTAATATTCAGTCGTTGATAAAGTTTCTCATAAGCTCTATTTTTAGCTTTTGAGATTATCAACTTCGCCCCTTTATTTGCCAATTTATACCTTTCTCTATTACTAACTCTCTCTACCTCTGTGGTGCTATCCAAAATAGCTTTATAGGTAGCCTTCTTGAACTTAAACTTCCTCATTCCACCACCAAGACTCCCTCTTACTACCTCTTCACCCTTTAGAAACACCTAAGATCTCTATAGTTGTATTCCTTAAAAGAGTTGCAACTCTCTCCCACATCTACTTAGCATTTCCTACCAAACTCTAATATTCTCCATAACTTACTTTATCTTTAAATTGTTTCACCATATCCTCTTTCAAATTCCACCATTTGATTCTAGTGCACCTCCGATGACTTCTCTTCAGCCTCCAATCCTTAACAAAAAGATCCAAAACTAGCAGTTTATTTTGAGTTGACATGCAACAACTAGGTATCACCTTGCAATCCTTGTAGCTAGATTAGTCCCTCTGGCTCTGTTCTTAAAAGTCACCAAGTGGTCTTCATTTTTCTTGAAAAAAGAATTGACTATCACCAACTCAAACGCTAATGCAAAATCCAACAAAGTGATCCTACTATCATTTCTTTAACCGTACCTGCCCCATGTATTATAGAGTAATCATATAAGGTTGCTTTTATATGACCATTAAAATTTCCTCCTAGAATAACCCTCTCATGGGGGGTATTTGCTAGATCAACTCATCTACCTCTTCCCAGAAATAGTGTTTAATTTGTTCATCCAACCCTACTTGAGGTACATAAACACATACCATTTTTATAACATCTCCCTTGACTACAATCTTTATGGACATGATCCTATCATTAGTCCTATTTACCCTTACAACATGTTGTATGAGTTCTTTGGTAACTAAGATACCTATCCTATTATGTCGTCTCGACCCTCCTAAATACCAAAGTTTAAATCCATTTATCTCTTTTGTTTTAGCTCGCATCCACCTTGTCTCCTGCACACATGCTATATGAATCTTATACTTATCTAAAGTCTCTAAAGTCTTCACTAATTCTAGAGACGTTCCTGTAAAGAACCTAATGTTCCAAGAATCTATTCGTAAAGTATCAGCATCATTCCTTCTTCTAAACCCCAAATTCTCTGAAGGACTAACCCTTGTACTCACATCAGAGCTCAAACTCATCACTCCTATCCTAATGTCCAAAACATGCTAAAGAAGACACTCCTAACAAGCCCCTAAATGACTCTAGTAACAATCAATGAAGAAAAGCCAGAGTGATACTTAGTCACAAAAAGGGCATCATAATAAATAGGTGTGAGAATAGCACCCTAAACTCACAATACGAAAATTTAAAGATCCAAAATTGAACCTCTAATAGCAACTAGCTAACTATAAAATGCTAAAGCATGAGATAGATCTGTTAAATATAATAGTAGTAATAGTAATAATAATAATGATGATGATGATAATGACGACGACAATGATGAAGATGATAAAAGAAAATAAGATAAAATAAAACAAAATATTTAAGATGCTAAATAGTTAAAGAGAGAAAAAACCCAAACCGTTCTGATTTGCTAAAGTTGTCACACGTTGACTTTGTATTTACTAGTCGTATTTGTCGCTGTTTGTAGGAAATGTCTATATAAAAGGACTCACGCTGATTAAGCTTTTAGAGATGTAAGGTCAAACGCTCCTTCTTTTGCTTCCTATTCAAACAAACAAAAAAAACTCCAACAATTGCAATATTAAAAGTCAGTAAGTGAAATGCGTATAATCAAATTAAAAGAAAAATATTATTAAAAAGAAATAACTAAATAACTATTAATACTATTGAAAAGAAATAATAATAATAATAATAATAAATAAATAATTAATTAATTAAATAGTGGGAGACAAAATACTCAACAACAAACACTCTTTTTCCGGCAACTCTAAGATTGAAATGACCAGTCTTTTCCAATACCAACCCTGAAAAGCAACGAATATTATAAGTCCACTTTTTCCATTCCTCGTTTTGTGAGAGCCTGGTGGTCACCGCCTTTCTGTCTTGACCAACTTGGTTGCTCGACTGTGCTACCACGGAGAAGTAGCGGTGCAGGTGGAACTATAGGCGGTTAATGGAAATGCGGCAACAAAAATAATAAGTTAAACTGAAATAACAGTAGAGATTAAAGAGTAGAAGCAAGAATCGCTGAGGCAGGAGACGATCGTTCAAAAGAGATGGAGCACCCACAGAGGTAGTAACAACTGATGGAGCAATCAGTCCACAGTTCTCTGCGTCTCTCTCTCTCTCCAATTATCAGAAAATACCCAGCTCAGAAATTCCTTGATTGCTTCCCCTTTTCACTACATTAAAAAAAAAAACCATATAAGAACCAAGTAAATCCTGAATGGTTTTCTCTCTTTGAATCTCTATTCTTCAGGAAATATTTGAATCCACAAAATATAAGACCGCACATCAAACACAGAAACTATACTAGTTTTGGTTAGAATGAATTTACACAAACAAACAACTAATATAAACCCAATAAAAAACAAGATGATAACAAAAGGCGGCGCGAGGTGAAAGGCGTGGCAGCGACAGCGAACGAAGAGAGAAGCGCCTAAGCCCGAAAATCCAACCCAGTTGGTGGAGCAAGAAGCTGGCAAAATCTTAACGATACTGCCACGGTACTCTATAAAATCTTGCACCTTTAAGGTTGATTCTCGAATCGCTCGCTTCCCTCAGTCTCCTCGGCGTTCAAGAGATCGAAGTCAGACTTCCAGATAAAAACCAAAAAAACATCTTCGTCAAAAAGAAAAAAGAAAGAACAAAGATCTAACAGATTCGATAGCTCGGGGATTAAAGATTGGATAGATCAATAATCGTTAACGGTGATTGAGACGATACTGTGAAAGAAACCGACATGCAACCACCGAGAGACAAAGAACTGGATAGAAAGAGAAAGTACCGTTTGAAGTAACAGTTTGATATCCACCGAGAGACAACTGGATAGAAAGAGAAAGTACCGTTTGAAGTAACAATTTGATATCATCTAAAGGAGTACCTTATTTAAATTAGCTTTTACTCCATATAATTTAAGAGGGGTTTTTAGTTTCTATCTTTTATCTATCGTATTCATATAAAATATATATAGTTCAAAATAATGCCTTTTTGTAATTTTTAATCCCTAATAGAAATTACATAAAAATAAAATTATTTTTCTTCAATATTTGTACAGACCCTAATTATAATATTATAATATTTTAGATAAAAGATATGAGACTGGTTTATAGTTTAAGTAGCTTTTAAAATTTTTTTAATATTTTTAACTTTTAATTTTTTATAATTTTGAACCCAAACATTAATCTACGTTTCTTTCTTATATCAACAATTTTTGAATTAAAAATAAATATTCGATAGTAAGTTCATCAATTAATTCAAATTAATTAAATTGAATTAATATAGTTAGCATTTGATTCCGTTGGTACCATTAAACGAAGCTAATTTAATTCTTACTTTTTCTTTCCAATTCATTTTTTTAAAGGGGTAAACTTTCAAGTTTAATAATCTTTTTGTTTTTTTAATAAAGAGTGGATGACTAAAAACACGTTTAGAAATGAGAAGCCTGGTGTTGTCTCGCTTCCTCTGTACTCGAAATCGATTGAGAGACTCCAACAACTCTTCTAAGTTCTAACTCGTGAAGTTTTTGATCAAGCAACGCTGGCGTTCCGGGAACCTGAACTTTATAAAAGTGTAACGTAAATGATTTCATAGCTATGACTTAATGGACATAATTTAACGCCTCAAATTGGAACTCCAATCTTCTGGAGTCCAAGTTCTGTAAGCTCTCAGCTGAGGATGTTGCTTTATTTTTTGAGCTTTAAAATATCGCATCACGAAGAGTTAAGCACATTTTACTGCTTTTGTTAAATATGTACTTAACTTTATTATTTATTAAAATAATTATAATAAACAATTAAGTTTTCTTTAAAAATTTAGAAAAACGATAATTTAAAATTTGTTAAAACTATAAGCAACATGATCCTTTTTCCTGTATTTTACGTACCTATTCACCTTTGATAATGACCTGTCAAGCTTCCGTTGATATTAGCCCCACCTAAATTAAACCACCAAATTTGAGAAACCCTAAGGTAAAATGAAACATACCAAAAACCCTCGTTTTCCCGTTACCTACAAGTAACCCTAATTCTCGAACAAAATCAAACCCTAACCCTAAAACTTACCCAGTTCCACCAATGACCTAAGCAAAACTCTCCCATAGTCCCTGAATTCCCTACATTTTCATCTTCACCATGTCCGGCGATAGCCGGGAAGCCCCTACGGTGGACGGAGGAGGTAACGGTGTCGTGACCGAATCGATCAAGCCGAATTTCCGGGTGACCATGTCGGTGGCGCCGAGCCAGAGGCTGAGGCTCAACCCTAACAAGGATCATAAGCCAGAGAGCTACGAGGATCTGCAATTGGATTTCGCTCCCTCGGTTTTCAGTTCGTTGGAGCGATACTTGCCTCCCAGCATGTTCAGCGTGAGTAGAGACGACAAGGTGAAGTTCATGAGGGAGATTCTGTTGAAGTACTTGCCTCATGGAGAGAGAACCAGAGTACGTTCTTGCAAACATATAAAAACAGAATTTCGTGTTTTTAATTTGGTTGGATGGAATCGGAAGGACATGTAGAGAGTTAAATTAAGTCATTTATCTTTTTGGTTTTCACATCGTTAAGAGCACTAGTCGTAAATAAGATCACAGGGCGGGAGAGCTCAAGGTTGCTGCATTTTTTCTCAGTTCATACTTTTTTTTCTAATGAGTATTAGCTGAAATTACGGTAATGTCCTTCGGATATTCTGATTGTTTTCATGTTTTAATGTCGCATAGTCATCTGATCTAACGGCTTCAAGTGTGCTGGCACTTGTGGGAATATATGTGCAAATTAAGTCATAATTTTATAACCCAAAAAAAAAAAAGAAAAAAATCCTCACTTTTGTAATTGTATTAGTGCATGGTGAGGGAATAAAAACTAAAACGATTGGGATAATGGCTTTTTGAATAGTTGTTACTGGGCCTGTTAATTTTCTGCTAAGATAGAAAGGGTTTTTAGAAAATCTGTGTGTTTGGTTAATTGATCTCTTTAGAAATTTCTTTGTCTCAGTATACCTAAAAACGTGGTATGTTTGAGTACACTTGGTTTTGATTCCGGAACTCTGAGGGTGGAGAACTGGAAGGTGTTAATTAAATTGCTGAAATTGGTATAGAAGGTATGCAAGATTGGCTTTGAGCAGATTCGAACTTGGATCTTTTAGGGCCAAAGATTTGAAACTGAACTGTTGACTTCATGTCGATCTTGGCCTACACGTATTATCAAACTAAACCAGAAATTTCCATTTAGCAAACAGATTTGTGTTCTGGGATTATAAGCTATATCACTTGTTACCTTTTCTAGTCCTCTGAGTTCTTAGAATTTTTTATGGATAGGCGCATTGGCAATTCGAAGGGAAAATTTTTAGGATGTGTTTGAGGGCAATCCAATTCTGAGATTATAAAGTTATTTTTTTAATAAAAAATTAGGTGAAGATTGAATGTTCTATATCATATGAAAGATCCCATTGTTATCACATCTTTGTTTAAACTTCAAAATCTCAAACTAAATTGTTGAGTTAATGTCAAACTTAGGTTACATGTGTTAACAAATCAAAACAGAATTTGGCATTTGGCATACAGATCATTGTTCTAGGATTATAAGCTGTATTTTTGTTAGCTTTTCTAGCCCTCTGAGTTCTTAGAATTTTTGGTGGATGGGTGCATTGGCAATTCGAATGGAAAAAGTTTAGGATGTGTTTGAGGAAAATCCAACTTTGAGATTTTAGAGTTATTTTTTTAATAAGAAAATTTAAGTGAAGATAGACAATTTTATATCATTTCAAAGATCCCAATGTTATCACATATTTGCTCAAAAGTTCAAAATCTTGAACAGAGTTATATATTTGCATTATTATTGCCTATCTCTATTGCACTGGCATGCAAGTTCGTGAGTTATGTTATGCTATAAATCATTGATCTTTTTTCGAATGGGGTTTCTCTATTATTCATATAATTCCAATTTTTTAAGTGTAAAATCAATTTGAACACAATGATTCTACGAAGTAGTTCTTTACTCAACGCTTTGTTTAACAGCTTCGACAGAAGGTATAAAGTCCTAAAGCAATCCAATTTACTTTTACCTTTTTGTTTGACCTCATATTTTGTAACGAATTTTGAACTTTATTTTTTAAAACATTGTAGTTACCATAAACAGACTGAAACTCTTTTCCTCCTTTTTCAGGTTCAGAGACACAGAGAATATAGGCAGAAGATAATATCACATTATCAGGTCTGAAGAATGATTACTCTTGCTCAGTTTACATGGCTAACTAATGTGGGCAATTTCTTTGAGACTTTTCTTTCCAATCCTTTTACAGTGGCTGCACTTACCAGCCTCCTGCTAGGAAAATTGTAGTGGTTGAATTATCAACTATTCTGGATTAGGAAGAGACCTTACTGGGATTTGACTGCACTACCTTTAATTTGTGAATAAACTTTGTTGAAAGCATTAGTGAATGTCTTATTTTGTAATCATAAATAATAAAAATAAAATAATAATACGATGATGATAGTAGTCATAGCACCGACAATAACAATAATGATAAGCACAATTGTCATACTGACAACAATAAGTAACTATGGAAAACAATAAATGGAGAGATAATGAAGGACAATGAAAGGATCTGTTGTTATTGAGTTCACTTTTTTATGATGAAAATTCTGGAAGTTATATTTTACTAGCCAGATTGTGTGCCCTTCAGCTTAACAATTAAATGTTTCTGCCGGTGCCTGCAATTTTAGGTGCTAAGAAATGGGACTGCAGACAAAATGCACTTACCTAGAATAGTGGACATCTATAAAGTCAAAATACGTGGCAATTATATTGTTGCATCACTTTCTCAAAGACGTGTCTTTTTCTTCTTATTCTGTATTTGATAAGCACCCATAATGACCCTATCAACACTGGTTCTCTCTAAATTGGCTATTTGTGTTGCAGAGAGGGAATGCATTTTGTTTAATTTTCATTTATTTGCTGTCTTTGTATCGCAATTTGAATATTTACTGTTACTAAGATACTATGTGATGTTTAAGCAGCCTTTACATAGAGAATTGTACACATTACATGCTGCCACCTTTTTCGTCCCATCCTTTATCAAGGCAATCAGTGATAACACAGAGGAAAGCTTGAGTAATATAATGTCAGAACCTTCTCCTGGTGTCTTTACATTTGACATGTTGCAGCCACGTTTTTGTGATATGCTACTGGCTGAGGTACTATTTGTTAGGTTTATCTGTTGCATGACTTCTGCAATCTTAGATTTCTCCATTTTCTTCTGGATAAAATTTGTTGCTTTTACATTGATTTGGCTTTCTAGGTTGAAAATTTTGAAAAGTGGGTTGATGTCTCAAAATTTCGAATCATGCGCCCAAATACAATGAACAAATATGGTGCTGTTCTTGATGATTTTGGCCTTGAAACAATGCTTGACAAACTTATGGATGGTTATATTCGTCCTATAGCTAAAGGTGATGCATATCTTCTTATTTGGAATGGTTGAGTTTGTTAGAGATTAACCATGTGCTGCTCTGCCCCTTTCTTGTTTAGTGTGCCCATGCATACATGTTTTTCTGCACATTGATGACCAAGTTATAATTAACTATTGCATGTCACAGTTTTCTTTCCTGAAGTTGGTGGATCAACTCTGGATTCTCATCATGGTTTCATTGTTGAATACGGTGAAGATAGGGATCTCGACTTGGGTAGGTGCTTTCTTCAATTTTTTGTGTTAAACATTCTTCAAGCTGTTCATAACTTGTTTAGCATATGAGATTTACGGACTGTATTGTCGAGTTTGTTGTGTATGGCTTCAAGAAGTTTCTGTTGTGAGTAAATGTAGAATTAATTGTTATGTTCATGTTATGCCTGCAAACTAAAGGAGTCATGGAGGGACTAAAAGGACTGGAAGTCTTAGGGACTTAGAATGCCATGTGACAGGCAAGAAGGAGATGACTCTGGAATGTGCTTGAACTTCTTGGATGTTAGTGGGTTATGTCGCTTAAGGAGCATCCTCAATGACAACTTGTAGGAGTATAATCTTAGTGAAAGAAGATTTAAATTCTAATGCAGTAAAAGCATTCTAAAAGATGAGTTGTTAATGAGTATTTATGATTGAGAAGATTGTTGAATATGTGGAATGATTATGTAGTATTTTATAATAAGATCATTTGGAGACTGTTATTTAGAGGATGCTGTGACCAGGCCAAACTTGCATTCACTAAGAAAGTAGAGGGGAAGATTCCTTGATAAGCTCCCCCTAAGCCTACCAAGTTTGTAAAACCTGCCTATTAAAGGGACTTAGCCCTCGTACTTGATATAGCCGCAGTGGAGATATGTACGATAAGTAGGTTATTTTTAATTTCCTTTTGTTGCTTAGATACCACCGTAGGAATTTTGTCTTCCAATCATGGGTAGAATGTTTCATGAGACTTTGAATCATGTATTATCAATGGGAACTGGGGAATATGATATTTAAAAGATTCTTTTGATTGTTCATGATACACATGATGTTATCTGGTGTAACTTCTGCAATTAAGGTTAAATGGGAGAAGACAACTGATGTATAAAAGGATAACTGAAGCATATTCAAGGAATGTATTCATTTTTCATTTGTTCTTCTTAGGAGTAATATGGATTGAGAATAGCATCTTGAGTCTTTAAATTGGTCATTCAAAAAGTTAATTCTGATGTTGCGACATTGTAATGTTGTCACTTTCATCATTTATTTGGGACAAAAGAAAAGGGGAGAAAGGAAAAAGAACAAAAGGTACATGGATAACTGGCGTTGAATTGTCATGGTAGAAAAGGAATATGACGCAAAACATTGACCAACAGCTTACCCAACCATTTTAGTGATTGATAAAGCTGTTCTAGGTGAGGCTTTCAACTTATTTATTAAAAAAACAGTAAGGGTTGAATTAGAGCTTACAGGCCATCATTTAGCTGCCAATACGATCAAACAAGATGATTTTAAATTTGAAAGAGACGCAGACATTCTCTCTGCAGTGACAGGGTATTACAAGGCGAAGAAAGATTATACCACCTTAAGGAGTATAGTATATCAGCAGATTGTCACCCCTTATGATGCATTTTAGATGGTTTATAATTGCGTTAGGCTTACAGGAATTCTAGGTGTGTTGTTGATATGATATTCCCTAATGAAAGTGTAGAAAACATATATTTCATTTCAATTATCTTGACCTCCCAAAGAGTTTCTTACAATTTTGTTTTTGCAGGCTTTCATGTGGATGACTCGGAAATATCTCTGAATGTTTGCTTGGGTAAGCAGTTTTCTGGTGGAGAATTGTTTTTTCGGGGTACAAGATGTGATAAACATGTAAATACTGGAAGTCAGCCAGAGGTATGTAATCTTTAAATTGTAGTGTTATTCAAGCTGTTATGAGTAATAACTAATCAGGAAAAAAATTTCTTGGCCCTATTCAAAACTACACTGTTGATTTGTTCTTGCTAATTCTTGATGTTGGTGGTGCTATTGCTTATTCATGATGTGTTGACTGCAGTACTAGATATTCATCCAATATGAGCTGCCGAGTGTGATCCAACTTATTGTTCATAATCAATGCCGTTCTGTATCATTCTCAGTCCATTTCATTGATATCCTTAGTCATATTGTCAAATACAACTGGTGTCCAATTTTTTAGTGTGTATGGGTGTTCTTGCTGGCAAAATATTTTTGTTTAATGTTATCATTCCAAATCCATGTTCCTGAATAATTTGAAGTGTGTTTGTGCATGTTTTAACAAGCTATCCCTTGATACAATATCCAACTGAAAGAATGGTTGGTGCTAAACTGAGAACATATCTTTCTGCAGAACTCCAATAACTCTCCAGGAAGGGGCTAGACAACATTTTCTCCTTTCCTGCTAAGAAAAAGTAAAACATTATGTTTCTGGAGTGCTGATTGAATTGCTCTTTTAGGATACCTACTCAAAAAAGCAGATGGAAGGCTATTACATTTCACAGTATTGAAGATTGCATCTGTTATAAGAATTTTTATGAATAACCTGTAGTTAACTATTATTGAGAATGTTTTACAAATGGGATGAAACTCTCATTCTTTTGACCATTTTTTTTTCACCATACATCTATACATTTTGTTACATGAAGATTTGTTCTGTACAAACAGGAAATCTTTGATTTCACTCATGTCCCTGGTCGAGCTGTACTTCATCGTGGTCGACACAGGCATGGAGCTAGGGCCACAACATCTGGTCACAGGATCAATTTACTCCTATGGTGTAGAAGGTACTTAACTTTTTGTTTTACCTACGGTACCTGCTATGTTGAGTCGTTTTAAGCCCCTGTTGCTTGAGAAGAACTCTTATTCCATGGCACTAACAATTGCAAAATAATGTGCATTCAGAATGAAATTATTGGGCTCCTTTGCTAATAGTAGGATCAAGTTGGTGATTATGTTCTTTTTTGTATATGTGAAACACCATTCTAATATTTGAGGTTTCTGTCACACAATTCTGGAATTTACTATTCTATGGCCACACTCATTTTTATTTTCATTTTAATATTATTCATCTTGTGATCCTTTTGCAGTTCTGTTTTTAGAGAGATGAAAAAATATCAAAAAGATTTCTCTAGTTGGTGTGGAGAATGCATGCGTGAGAAGCAAGAAAGGCAACGGTTGTCTATTGCTGCTACCAAATCGGTAAAGTGCCTTTTTTTTTCTCCCATCCCCTTGTATGTAAATTGACCATAACTAATGAGAGGAGAGTAGAAAAACATAAAACTTCATTCTAAGTCCTTTTGATTCTGTTTTTTTAATTGGTCCATTAATTGTTGTTGGTCATTGTAAAACTTATTTTGATGTTTTATTACTTTAATTGTTTGTGCTAACGGAAAGAAAAAGGAAAAATCTTTATGGAAATAAGAGGCCAGTTTTTGATTTTACTTCCCATTACTCAAGATGCTTGACAGAGGTCATTGTTGGACAAGTAGTCATATGTAGGTTCTCTTAAGAACTTTACATGTATAAATATGCTGCAAAATGAAACAATAGCATGCATGTGTAATTCGTGACAGACAGAGGTCCATCTAGAGTTAGGATGTCCTTTTTGATCTGATATGGTCTGTATCCCTAGCAGCTTAGACCTTTTGTTAACCTTTCTCTAAAGAAAACTAATTGAGCCCGCCATCTAAACTTGATTGTTGTGTATTGTTTTCCTTTGTTTGTTTTGCTAGATGTGGCATTCATGCTATCAGTGTAAAGATTTAGATGAAAAGTTGTAGGGATTTGATGTCTATTCATTCTCCTTTTAAGACACTTTATGCAAATAGGCAATGTTAATCTGGATTTCTTTCTTCTGTTCCATCTATTTTGTAGAGGTGAAATGATAGTGTAAGTTATTCTCCCCCTTTTTTAATCATCTTTATTTTCTTTATGCCCTCAAGCATAGTAGATTTTCTTTCAAATGGATTGTTTAATTTCAAAGATACCTCCTAGGGAGGTTGCTCCTGTTGTATTATGGCTTTGTTTTAATTTTTATCCAAAGAATAAAATAGTTATGTGTTGCAGTACAATTTGTTAATCCAAAAAAAAAAAAGAAGGTAATTGTTAATGTAGGTATTGAAGGAATAATTGACAGAGGAAGCATAGGTGCATCACTTTGTAAGCGGCATGTTTATTGGATGAAAAGTTTTTTTTTACTTGTATCAACAATTTGAAGTGAGGACACCCAGAGGTGGGGAATCATAAACACATACTAAAGGAGTATTTGCACCTTTATCATATGTAATGCGATGCGCTAAAAGCTGCCCCTTTGAACTATTATCATTCATCTAATAAAAAATGTTTTACTCATGAATGAGAATTTGTATTCATGAGACCTGATCTTTCAACAGGAATTGCTTAAACAAGACGGTGAATCGACTACATGAGTTCAGATGTAATTACCCTAATGATTGTACAATGACATTGTTCCTGACTTCAGTTTGCAGCCATACTGCTGTTGTTGGTAAGTGCTTTGAAGTTGGTTTCTGTTCTCTTAACATTGAACACGGACGTGTGTGCAAATTATGCAATTAAATGGCTATGGTTTAGACTGTACCAGCATGCCTGGAATTTTGTAAAAATATTTAGTGACAACCTGATTAGTGCTCAGCCTCTTAAAAGGTGTTAACCGTATTTAGGAGAATTTTGGGTAGCTTGAGAACCACATCAACAGTCAATAAATATGTAATTAATGAAGCTAGTTCATAGAGAATGGAACTCTTTGTCCGACACGTCCTTGGCTATAATGTCTTCGTTCAAATTGCTTTGAATAGAAGATGATTATCAGTGGTTTCATGGTCAACAAATTATGTACTTCCGTTCTCGTCATCTGCATTATGTAGCCTCGTTTCTGATTTCTATATTAATTCCAAGTACAAATCTTTCCTTTTCTATTAGTCGTATGTTTATTGTAAATCCTACAACCCAACTCTTCACCTCTTCTTGATTGGTTGAATGCATGTCTAAATTCAAGAAGTTTGTTGTAAAGCCACTTGGGACAATCCCCTTTTCAGCTGTAATATTATGTACAGTAGACTAATGAGAACAATTTATCAGGCTTTGGTGCTTCCTAGTTTCTTAGTTTCGATTGTAAGGCCTGTCATGCGACCATCTTCTGCCGTCTGTTAGAAGATGGCTTGTATCCTTGCTAGAAAGCAGGGCTTCAGGAAATTATCCGCCAGTTCATTTATTTATTCACTCTGAAGTGTAATAAAGGTGTAGCAATTTAACAGAATTGGCTCGATTTAACAAAGCTACAGATCAAAATGCAATTGGAAATCGAATCTTTTTTATATATTTTACAAATATCTGGTTTGCTTCAACCTTTTTAGTTTTTGCGATTTTACGGGCTGATGAAAATACATACCAGTTCTACAAGGCCACGTACTTAATAGACCAATCAAAAGTCTAGCGTCATTGGTTTTTAGTTCTTTTGGAGTCTGTTTAAAAGGGGATGTACGAAATAAGAGATGTTCCGGCGTTGATGCTTATGCCTATGATTTCACCTGATTTTTGTATTTAGGCGTTGTTTGATAATCAGCCGATTCTATTAGCCGTTAGTTATTAGTTGATAGCTGATTCTATCAGCTGATTTGATTAGCAGATTGTATTAGTTATTTGTTAGAGATGTTTGGTAAAATTAGCTGTTTAGTATTAACTGTTTATATGTAAAATGACTTATAAGGACATGACTTAAAAAAATTATAAAGGTATTAATATTATATATGTTAGTATTTCGTTGAATATTCTTATAAGATTTTAGATATTTAATTTTACAAAAATTAA
>JAOQMM010000006.1:14041302-14063942 GCA_027563515.1 Erythroxylum platyclados
TAACCAACCATCAACATTATAATGATTATATCCATTCCCATTCCTCACTATATTCATTCCCATTCCCATTCCCATTCCCCTCTCTGAACCAACCGCCCCCTAAGTCCATCAATATAAACGATATAAAGGAGAAGGAAATTAAGATGGTCCCTCTACCTGTTAATGATGATTTAGGAAAAGATGCTCCTCAAATGGGGGAAACAATACACATGTTTATAGCAAAAGCCCTGCCAAAAGAAGCAGTCAAAGATACCCTAAAAAGAGGAGATATACTCTTACAACTATAACTATTGATGTTAGTAACTCCAACAATGTAGAAATTGCTAGGAGCACAAGTACCTACCCAGTTGGCATCATAAGAAACCTCACTTCCTCCCTAAGAAAGGAGTAAGGTAAACATCTTTCCTATAGTGACTTATAATTGATCACCTGACCCCTATACTAGTAAGAGTAAACTTAAAAGGAAAAGAAAAAGAAAAAAGCTAGTTCTTCTTCTACTCCATAAATCTACTTGTTTGTAATGTTAAAGGCTTGAATAGCCCAAATAAACATATTGAACTTAAGAATTTATTATGCCTAGACAAGCCTTATTTTGTTGGTTTTATGGAAACCAAAATAAAGAGAGATCATCTTCAAAAAGGTTTATGGTTTTTGGACAAGGAATGTACAACACTTAACAATCATAACGCTCACTGTAATGGAAGACTAATCATTTCATTTGATCCTTTAATATTCCAATTGATTATATGGTATTTCTTTGACCAATTTATTCACTATGAAGTTCTAAACTTGCAAACTTAATCTCCATTGCTTATTATGGTGATTTATATTTTTGATAGGGAGTTTCACATAAAGCAATTGTGGAATAACCTGGAATCCTTAGGTTCCAGCTCTATCCCTTGGCTACTACCTGGAGACTTCAATTGCATTTATCTTTACTAGAAGTTTAAGGAAATGGGAAGAAAATGAGCATCAATATGGATGAATTACTTTAGCTAACTAAGGAATTTTAGCTAACAAACTAGTATTATATAAGAAATAATGTTCCTTGGAATAATAAATAATTTGGAAGCTAATTCTTACATTAAAAACTTGATAAATGCCTAGTGAACTCTATATGGCTATCTACTTACCACCTCAGCTTTACTAACTTTGGTAATCATCTAACTCTAACCATACCATGATTCTCATACAAATTAATGAAGTAATGGTCACTTGAAAAATCTCCTTTTAGATTCTTTAACACTCTATTAAAGCACTCATATTTCAGGGAGGCAGTTACTAAAGAACTAAGTGTTGAAGCTAAAGGCTTACATGCTTACAAATGCATGCAAAAGCTAAAAGGTATTAGGTCTAAGTTTATCAACATACAAAAGGTAAATACTGATCTAATGTTCCTAAAGAAAAATGAGGCACTTGATTCACTTAATAAATGCCAAGAGAAGCTAGTTCTAAATCCTTAAAATACGTCACTGAAAGAATATGAGATTATTGAGATGAGGAGATATATGTCTACATTAGAAAATTACAACTCATAATTGATGTAAAAATCTTGAATAGTAATGGATGCACTAATTGGACCATAAAAATTAAATCTTTATATTCTCCAGCCTTGAAAACCATTTTAAAGACCAGGGAATTATTGAGGAATCAATTTATTAATCTCATTGAAGATGGTAAGCAAACCAATTCCTAGTTTAATAACAGGACATCTCTTGGTCGTTTTTATAACTTGCAAGATATGAAATGTCTCAAACCTATCATTGGAAAGAGAGCAAAAGTAGCAGATGCACTAATTGACAAGTAGATATTCATACAAAGCTCTATCTCTAAATTCATTTATGAAGAAATAAATCAAACCAGCTTGAGTGAAGGGGAAGATTGTATTGTCTAGAAAAATTTGAGGAATGGCAAGTTTAGCAATCAATCTTACAGGAAGTTTATGCAAAAACAACATAACAATGTTTCCTGGCACAAAGTTGTTTGACATAAGCAATTTCATCTGAGGGCATCAATTTGTTTATGGCTAGCTATGAAGGATAAGTTACCAACAATAGATAAACTGAAGAGATTCCTCGACATCCCTATTTGGCGTATTCTTTGTTAGAAAGTTGACAAAAATATTCAACAATTTTTTTTTTTAATGTGCTTATGTCAATAATATCTAGAAAGATGTATTGCTCAAATGCTTTATACATAATGCACCTAGAAGATAGGATTGTATAAGGAGATGGTGTAGTGAAATCAAACATCCTAATCCTACATTTGAGTGGACATTCAGCCTAGCTATAGCATGGCTTGTGAAGGCTCTATAGGATGAAAGAAATGCCAAAAATTTTTCAAAACAAAAGTCTAATAGAAGAACAATTCAGTAGCAGAATCATTGTGCAAATCCCAGGATACATGAGCTTACCAAGTCTAAACTCCATAATGAATATTACTGCACTGTAATGTGGAATATATAAGCCTAACTTTTGTAATGGATTATCTTTAGGCTTATAGTTTTTGAATCCTTAGTTCTCTAAATGTGCAACTATTTGGTTCTCAATATGTATAGCTCTTTGTAGCTTCTTTATAACTTTTTCTTGCTATTCATGGCCTAATTCATTATTATTTCCTCAAAAAATGGTGACTGATGTAGTTATTGAATTCTTCAGGTGTGATGGAATCCTTTATGAATTCAATAAAAACTATATAACCTAGTTCCAAAGGTATCTAATACCTTTACTTTGAAGAACTATAGACAAAGTCCTTGTTATAATATGGTCTATAAAATCATTGAAAAGATTTTGACTAACAGATTAAAGAAACTTTTACCTAAAATTATAAACCCATGTTAGAGTGCATTTATCCCAAGTAGGAACATTGGTTGTAATGTTCTAATAGCCTAAGAATTATTTAAAAGCGATAATACCAAACATTCCATAAAAAGTTATGCTTTGAAGATTGAATTTAAGAAGACCTTTGATTCCTTGAATTAAAGCTTCATCCTTAACTCAGTATAGATTGTATGCTTTCTAAGCAGATTCATTGCTTAGATACATAAATGAATCACCACTATTTCTCATTCAATTCTTATGAATGGTGAACCTACTAAGCCAATCCAGGCTACTTATAGTCTGAGATAAGGTGACCTGCTTTCTTCTTATTTATTTGCTATTTTCATGAAAATTTTCTCTAGATTCATAATACAAGAGATCCAGGCTTTAAGTTTGATTACATGTGCATCAAGGTATATATTTTCCATCTTTCATTTGTAGATGATCTACTTCTTTCATACGGAGACAACACTGTTTCCATTGAACTCCTCTTTAACTCATTACTGAACTTCAAATCCATCTTGAGTTTGGCTTTTAACCCTTCCAAGAGATCATTCACTCTCTTTAGAGGAGCTAATCCTAATGTATGTATCCTAGATACTTTTAAAGGATAAGGCTTCGATAGCTTGCATTTAAGTATCTTGGAGTTCCTATAACTATAAGGAAACTCATTACCTTAGATTTGTTCCCATCTCCTTGAATCTATAAATATAAGATTAAACAATTGGTGCAGCAAATAATTTTCCTATGGTGGAAGTTTACAATTTTTGATCCTAATCCTAAGCAACCTCTCTACTTATTTGTTCTCTCATTTAGCAATCCCAAAAAGGGTCTTAAAATCCATTGACAAGCTACACAAAGACTTCCTATGAAGTGGAACAAGCAACATAACCAAAACCTCCAAAGTGAAATGGTTCATTATCTGCTTACTGAAACAAAATGGCAAATTGGGTGTCACATCTACTCGAGTGATGAGTAAAGTGTTTTCATCACAGACACTTTGGATGCTATACACTAATAAGCAAGATTTATATGTGAAGTGGATCCATTTGTACTTTTTAAAGACTAATAGCATATGGAGCATTAAAGTGAAACCCTATACATCTTGGACTTTGAGGCGAATCCTATTTATAAAGGATACAGTTCACCATGCTATTAAACATATAATCCATGGTTGCCATAATACTTATCCATGGTTTGACAATTGGCATAATTTAGGACCATTGAATGGTTTTTAACACCTTAATACTATCATCCTAGTCAATACCAAAGTTAAGGCTTTGAATAATGACAATTCTTGGTGTTGGGTTTTCCACTCTACAAGAGGAGCGAAAGGAATTACTGATATGCTGGCTTGATATCCTCTTAACTCCACTAAGTAGGAGTCCATCCTACGGACTAAAGATAAATCACCAAACTTTACTTCTAAGTCTTGCAAGAGACTCATATTTAGCCCTTAGGTCAAGAAGACTTAGGTAGGACTAGTATGGGATAAGACAATAGCCCTCAGGTCAAAAAGACTTAGGTAGGGCTAGTATGGGATAAGACAATATGCCCTTCACATTCTTTCATTTATTAGTTGGCTATTTGTAGAAGGCTTGGCACCAAGGTTACCATCAAATTTCTCATATCTGATTCCCTATGTACTTTTTGCTCAAATAATCAGGAAGATTTAGATCATCTATACTTCAGTTATTGCTACACTTTAGCCCTTTAAAACCTTATTCAAAACTTCTTTGAGACTCATTGTAATGTTGTAGACTGGAAAGGGACACTCACTTGGGCTTCATGCATTTAGTTTTACAATAAAAGAAAGTATGTTTAAGATGGCTTCCATACCATTGGTGTATTTCATATGGAGTGAAAGAAATAGGAGAATATTTTGCAATGAGGCCGCTAATGCGGAATCCACTTTATGGAAACTAAAAACCAAAATTATAATAAATGTTATTGCCTAGAACTTAGTTAATCTTATGACTCCTACAATGTGTGTTAGGTGGTGCTTATGAATAGGTTTATTCTTTTTGTCCATTCTTAGTATGGTTACTTTTATAGATTATGATTAGACTTGTTATCCTTTCTGATTGATTTTGTAACTAGAAACTTCATTTCCTTTTACTTAATTCATTTACCTTTCAAAAAGAAAAAAACATTCACTTATTCCAAACAAAAAACAATAAGTACATAATAATTTATGGCTAGGACATGTGGTTCTAGATTTTGTTTTCTTTTTACTTTGTAGAATGCAAATGAGTACATAAATATAATTCAGGAAATTCATATAGGGATTAATTACTACGCTTTTAATTCCATATAATAAATATTAAAACCATTGTTAACTACTTTGGTATTTCACATTTTTATGTATTAATAGTGATAACTAATTAACTACAAAATACAAATGATAAAATATGAGAAAATTTCCATTTTGTTATTATTATAAAAATTTAATTAAAAACTTAATTCACTATCACATAAAATTATTGAATATTTGTGTTTCAAAATTTTATATAAAATTTATTTTTAAAAAAATTTCAAAAAAAATCTTTTAATTTGAAATAACACGAGGATATGCAAATGTTATAGGTGATGAATTACTTTTTTCTATATTTATATTATGTTTATTACTCAAGTTTTTGGTATCATCTATAATTTTGTAATGGAAGCTAAATTGAAGATTTCTAAATTAAAAATTTTCAATTTTTATTTATCCTTCGATCTTTCAAAACTTAATTTTTATCATATAAGATTAATAAATATATTACTAATTTTAATAAAGTGTGATAAACTAATATATAATTATGAATAAATTAAATTAAATTAATGTAAAATCATGATTTTGAGGGAGTTGATCAACCTATATGAGATAATGGATGACCAATATAGGTTAAAATTATCAAAATTGATGTACTAAAAGTTTGTATCAATATTGGTTAACATAGTGGTTGACCATTGTTCAACATTGATAATATAGCTGTACAGCTAGCTGTTGTATGCTCTGCAGCTAGTTGTTGTGAGGACTAGGTTTTGATTCTAACTAATAGTTTAGTGTGCACTATACATGTTTTCTCATTAGTTCTTGCACTGAAAAGCATTTAGGTGTTTAGTACACATATTATAAAGCTTTTAAGCTTTTAAGCATTCAATATCTCATTTTTTTATGAGTAAGCCATTTATCTCTATCAAAATGATCAAGCGACATCTTTTTTGAGTAGGGTCACTCTCACCTTAGAGAAAGATTGTAAGAAACAGTTTAATCGTGAAAAAGAAAATTGTTGTAAAATGGTTCTTCATCTCTTTATTGAAAAAAAGAGACTTAATAGAAATTCTAAGAAATTTCTTGGAGAGTGGATGTAGTCAATGGTTGTTTATGAAACCACTATAAATCAGTTTACATTTCTTCTTTTTTACATTCTTTAAATTATTGATTAATTATGCTATTGATCTATATTAAGTTCTTTTCACGTATTGTTCTTATTAGATTGCATCCATTAGTTAGAAAATGATTTTTAATTTTACAAATTCTCGATTCATCCCTCTTTTTGGGTGCTATTAGGGACTAATAAGTGGTATCAAAGCCAGTCCCTTTCTTTGTAATTTCAAATGAAACTAGAGAAAAGATCATTATGGCATATGTAGATGCTTCTTCATCTAGCCAAAAGGGTCAAAATATTAGTAGGACTCCTTTTGTTATTAAAATGACTATCTCTATTAGAAAAGAAAATTAAAATTTTTCTTGATGCCTGAAAATATTGAGGAAATTGTCTTAAGTGGTCCATTCATTCCTACCAAAGTTATAGATAATAAAAAGGTTCTCAAACTAAAAGAGGAATGGCATCTTCAAGATAAGAGACTAATTTCCTTATTAAATTTTATTTTGTGCATTAGGAAGAAATGAATTCAATAGGGCTTCTATATGTGAAGTGATTTATGAAATTTATTATACTTTTGAAGTTACACATAAGGAAATAAATCAAGTAAAGGAGAGAAAAGTGAGCATGTTAACATATTAATATGAACTATTTCAAATGAAGCATGATGAAAGCATACTTAAGATGCACCTTAGATTTATTTATATTATCATTGCTCTTAAAGGCTATTAGTTAGAGTGTGCTTAGGAATTATATTTATGTTATTATTTGTGTTTTTGTGTGTTTTCTTTGCTTGATTGTTGTTTACGGAAAGAATTTGATCTTGATTGTATATTTCAAGGGTTATTTGATGTGTTTGGTGTTGAGTGAAGACAAGAAAAATCAAAGAAAAGGTGAAGAAAGAAAAAGAAAGACAATAATGCATTACACAATCATGCATTAAAGAAGCAGTAAGTTGGAGATACACAATCGTGCCAGAAATTTAGAGAAAGGCCATGCATGATCGTGCATGGTTATTTTTGGAACCATGCATGATCGTGATAGGAGCAAATTCTCACTTTTTTAGGTCGTTAGATTTTTTTGTATTTTTGACAATTCGAGGTTATTTGTGGAACCAAAATAAGTGGGGAAACCCTAGAAGGCTCAAAAGTAAAAAATGGAAGAGAAAAACACAAAATGGCGATGGTATAAACATAATTAAAGGAGATTAAAAGAGAAAATTCTAAAAAACAGGGCTGCAAATTTTCCAACTCAAGGCAAAGAAGAGAAGACTTCTTGATTCTATTTTATATTCTTTTCTTATTTCCTTATTGTTGTTAGATATTGATGATCATTAAGCTTGGATATTTAGTTACATATATGGATTGCTAAATTCCTTTTTAGGAATTACTCTTAGTTTATTTCTTGAACTTTACATTCTTGATTTAATGAATATGCTTGTGATGTTTATTGTTTTATATTCAATTTGGATCGAGAGATTGGATTGGTTCATTTGTGTTTATTGAACAGTGAGGGATAACACCTTAATAAACATATAAAAATCAAATTAATAAGTAACTGAAGAGAGATCTTAATTATTTATTAGTTATCCATAGGATTGCTTTAAATCTAGTTACATAGTTAGAAAGAGTTTTGATAGGTTGAGAGATCACAATTCAATTTCTATCTATTTAAATTGGGATTACTTCATTAGATCACGAGAGAGGGTAATCATAACTATAGGATATCTAGGATCAAGTATGATTAAATCAAGAAAGTAAAGTGAAAGCAATTTAGCTTTTAACGAAACTGTCTTTGGGTTGACTTAAAATGAACTCCCTCCACAATTAATCTCCCATATTTATTGTTAAGTGATTTCAATTGTATTCTTATGCTAGATAAAGCTGGGGGCCTTAACATTAGTAGACACTTAATTGGTAATGAACTAATCTCTATCTCATCATCACTAGGCATTACAAATTTAATTTTCATTAGACAATTCTTCAATGGTCCAATAAAAAAAGTGATGTGTGCTTCATAAGAAAAAAATTGGATAGAGTATTAATAAATAATCTATGGTTGGACAAATTCCCTTTAAGTTTTCACAGTCCCAAATCCCACCCACTCCCACCCCTTGGGTTTAGATCATTCAACCATTGAAGTCAAAAGCTTAGTTAAGTATGTCCCTTATAGAACTCCTTTCAAATTCTACAATTTCATGATGCAAGTGGAAGGCGTTTAGGATGAAATTAGAAAATGAGTTAACTCCTTCATCTAAGGATGCAAAGCACATCAATAGGTTTCCAAACTCAAATTGATGAAAGAGGAACTAAAAATCCTAAGAAACATGTATATCTAGACAATAGAGCCAAACTAAAAAATGCTAAAGATCATTTGATGTTTTGTTAGACTGAGCTTTATAACTTTCCTAATGATACAAGACTAAAGTTACATAAGCAACAAACTCTAAAGGATTACACTCTAGCTCTATCTATTCATAATTCCTATCTCAAACAAAAGCCAGAATTCATTAGATTAAGGATAGGGATAAGTGTTCCAGTTTCTTCTTTAATTCTTTAGTTGCTCATAGAAATATCAACAAGATTTATACCTTAATAGATACTGAAGGAAACATATCCAAAGATCAAAATGTCATGAAGAAACTAGCTTTTAATTAGTATAGAGATTTTCTAGGTATTACCTCTTCAAGCTCTTCTTCTATGGTTTCTCTTAAAGAATATATTAATTCTAGGATTGAAGCAAATGCTTGTTCAATGCTAATTAGAACGGTTGCTTCTGATGAGATTAAGAGAGTCATATTCAGCTTTAAACTTAAAAAGGCCCTTAGGACTGATGGCTTCAATACTGCTTTCATTTTCTAGAAAATATGGGATATTACAGGTGAACTAGTGGTTGATTGTGTACTGGAATTCTCTTTAACAATAAAACAATTCTTATCGAATTGAACAAGACTTATCTTTGTTTGATTCCTAAAAGGGATAATCTAGTTTTTTTGCAATATTTTCGACTTATATCTGACTACAACCTGGTTTACAAGGTTATTGCAAAGATACTAGCCATTAGACTTAAAACACTCTTTAAGTTTATTATCAATACTTGCCAGGGTACTAAAATAGATGGTAGGAATATTAAGGATCACCTTTTATTAGCTTAGAAGCTCTTCAAAGATTACAATACCAATAAATCAATTAGAAGTTGTTCTCTTAATATTGATCTCTTTAAGGCTTTTAACTCATTGGATTGGGAATTCTTAATAAGATATATACAAGCATTTAATTTTCCTAATATTTTCATTCATGGATTAATGCTTGCATCACTACCACTTTTTTTAGTGCCTTAATTAATAGAGAACCAACACCATTATTTAAGGGAGATATGGGCATTAGACAAGGAGCCCACTTTCTCCCTACCTGTTTACAATTTCCATTGAAATCCTTATTAGGATGACTGAGAAACATATTTGCAGTTTTATGGAGCTTAAGTACCATCATAAATGTAAGGATCTTAATTTATTTTGCTTAGTTTATGTTGATGATATGCTATTTCTTATGGTAAAAAATCCTCAGTCTCTCAAAATTGTCTTGGATTCTCTTACTAAGTTCTTAACTATGTCTGGTTTAAGAATCAACTTTAAAAAGAGCAAGTTGATAGTTATTGATGGAATCACTAATGTAATGCCTCTTCAATAGATATCTAGTATGAAAATCCAAATGTTACATTTCGTTTATCTTGGTTTGCCAATTTTCCCTAAGAAACCAAAGTCTTCTGATTGCTCTTAGATTATTGAACTTAACAAGAAAAAAAAATGCCATCTTAGAAAAATAGTTTCATTTTCTTTGCTAATTGTATCCATTTGAAAAAGAGTGCTCTTTTATATCTTCATACTCACCACATTGCCTATATGATTCTCCCTAAAATATTGATAAAGGATCTAGAAATGATCTTAACAAGATTTATGTGATCTGGAGATGTAAATAATCCTTATAGGGATAAAATTAAATGGACAGTAGTTTATTCTCCCAAATAAGAGGGAAGGTTGGGCCTAATTTCTTTAAGGAATAAAAATTAAATGCTCTTAGACAAGTGGATTAGGGGACTTCTTAATGACAAAGAGGTAATGTAGGTAAGATGGGTTCAAACATATTATCTTACTGATAATTGTTTTTAAAGGTTGAAAGAAAACAAAGAGCATTCATGGCCTTTCATTAAAATGTTGAGATTGAGGTACTTAATTTATCCATATATCAAGATGCAAATTAGCAATAGATATAAGGGACTTGGCTTTGGTTTGACAATTTGTGTCATATTAGTCCTCTTCATTTGAGACCTAAACTAATTTCTCTAAGAAATAGGATCCATTTAAATTCTAAAGTGTTTATAATCATCTTGAATAACTACCAAAGCTACCCTCTCAAGGGAATGGTCCTTATTGTCAACAACCTACATAATTATAGTCCAAATATAGCTAGCTTTGATACTCCTGGATAATTATTACACAGATCATGGCAATTTACTAATGCCTCTTTTCTGGATCACTTTAGAACTTATTCCCTTAAGGTCAACTGATTTAAGCTAATTTAGCTTAACTGTATTATTCCAAAGGCCTCTGTAACTTGTTGGCTAGCTATCTTATGTAGGCTCTGGATAGAGGATAGGTGTAGCCCCTCCTTAAGTCCTTTTTATGTCCTTTATAAATCTAAGCCTAAATCCACATCTCACTTATTTTTCAAATATGTTTATTCTATTGGTCCAAGATCTAAAACAAGCTTGATTGTTTCTGTGATATGGAGGACTAGCAATAGATTGTTTAATAGGTTAGCAACATGGTCAACTCAAGCTCCATTCTACTTAGGATTGCTTTATCTTATTATGTATATGTGATTTAAAGAGGAAGAAACAATTGCATACATAAGAATCTTGAAAGTCACAAGTACCTGCTAGCTAATAAACTCTTCCATAGGATTTGAGAAACTCTTTTAGCTAACCAAGAACATATGAAAACCATTGATAGAGATAGAACAATTTGGGATCTTAATCTGAGTCAACAAGTAGCTTTTAATAGCTAAATTTGTTTCTAATTTTAACATTCACACTTTTAAAGCCCACACCTCGATAATGTACTCCTTATCTCTCTTTTAATTTGTTTTGTATGATTCCTAAAGCTCTCCTAAACCTTGGATGATATAAATTTGCATGGCTCCTCCTTTAGCCAATTATTCTTCTAGAATAAACTTATTTAATTTCAAACAAATTAGTAAGGTTTTAACGTTTTAAATCACATCTTAACATTCCTTTTATTAAACCTCTTTCACAAATGCCAAAGTATGCCAAGTACATAAAGGATCTCTTTTCTAATAAGAAAAGGCTCAAGGACTTATCAATGGTTATTTTAAATAAGGAGTGCTCTACCATCCTCCAAACAAGTTACCTTATAATTAAGTGAGGAGTGCTCTACCATCCTCTAAAACAAGTTAACCCATAATTAAGTGGGGAGTGCTTTGCTATCCTACAAAATAAGTTACCCTAGAAAATCAAAGATCCAAAGATTTTTGTTATTTCTTATGATGTTGGTAATTTGTCAATTAAAAGGGAATTAGTGTATTTAGGAGCTAGACTTAGTTTGATGCCATATTACATATTTAGGTAATTAAGAATAGGTAAACCTAAACCAACTAGGATGAGCATTCAATTAGCAGATAGTTTAGTTAAGTATCCAAGAAGCATTATAGAAGATATTTTGGATAAGGTTGAGAAATTCATCCTTTTAATTAGTACTATAGTTTTAGATATAGAGGATGTTGTAGGGTTTCTCTTAATCTTAGGATGACCTTTCCTAGCTATTACTAAGGCTATGTTATATGTGTTTGATAAGAAATTAATCATAAGGGTAAGGGATGAGAAAAATAGCTTTTAAGATCTCTGAATCCATGAGACATCTCCTTGATAAAGATGATACTTGTGTCTTTATAAATGTGATCAATACTGAAGCTTTTCATGTTATGTAGGAAATAATCACAAAAGATCCATTAGAGACTTATATCACGTAAGAAGAAGAAGAAAAGATGGATAGCCCTATTCTAATTGAGCTTATGACATATTTGGAAGCTAATGAGCCTATAAGTACAAAGAGGAATTTTGAGGAGATTAAGAGAAAAAATTAAGTCTTTAGTTGAGGAGCCCCTAAGGTGAAGAGATTGAGTAAGAAATATAATTAAAAGACTCATAAAAAAGCTTTTGTTGGTGGGCGACCTAATGATGTAGGTGTGTTCATTTCAATTTAATATCTTTAACAATATTTTTAGTATGTTTTTGCATCATGCTGGTGTTTTGTGCATATGTTTTAAGTTAAAGTAGTTTAAAAATGATGGATGTAAATAAGATTTGTTGGTCTTTAACTATTTTCCCATTATTATTTTACTTAGGATTACTTTTGTTTGAGTTTTACAAGTTTATAAGAAACGTGACACCAATAGATCTATATTTGTCCTATACTAAAGAACCCTCACACGTCTGGTGAGTAGTGATCAATGTTAAGAAAAATAGTCCTTTTATAGTCTAGTTTCTGAACTGGGCTTAAAAACACTATATATGTCGAACACTTGTATTTAATTTTTTGAAACGTAATGTAGAACTTTGTTTAGTTTTGTTAGTCTTTTCTTTTAGTTTAATCATTTTTTATTAGGTTAAATAATGAAAAGATGGTTAGTACTAGTATTTGTAGTCCTCATGCGATCAACACTCATATTTACTAATTTATACTATAAGAACAATATAAGCACTAACCTAGTGAACTTTAATATTATTTTATTCATATACATATATCACATCAATCTTATTTACTCTACTTCCAATCATAAGATGCCAAACTTATTACATATAATGGTGCCTTATATTTCAATTTGTTGTTTGAGGCCTTGAAGTTATACTTCTGCATATACTCAATTTCTATGTCAAAAGGTCCCTTGATGAAAACTTTCACTCATAACCTTCTATAATGTAAAATCCATCAATAAACATTACCTAAATTGTTATGGATCAACTTCCTTTTCCTACTTCACTAGTTAGCCTTTACATTCTACTGAAAACCAACAATCACTAACTAATTAAGAGATGTATTTAGCATATATTGAACATCGTATATACTCAATTCTTCAAACCATATAATAATTCAATTTAAAGAATCATGCTTGTAAAAGGTTTGATGTAAAGGTAGGTCTGTGATAGTCTTTACCACATAAGTCTATAAATATAGTTTAAGTTTTAAGAAGCCATAAGAGCCAAAAGAATATTTTCTAACTTTACTTATCTGTCTTTGGTCATATAGAGGATCTTTATAATATAGTATAAATGTTTTACTAGTTTTGCGCATCTTTTATCAATATTGAATTGGTGACTCAATCGTAGACAACCAAGTAGAGAAATAAAAGTTCCTTGGGTTGAATAGTAAAATCCAATAGGGTTGCAATAAGTAATTCTTAAGTTACTCAAAGTTTTATTGACACTATAGGCCTTAATTGAAGCTTTTTGCTTACATAAGAGTATGAAAGAAAAGAAAGTTATGATTAACTGATCTGGACAAAAATTTGGATAAGCTCATTAATCTTCTTATTAGCCTTTAGTTTTCTTTAATGGAATGGAGGTTCCATAGTTTAAATCACCTCTATCTTTTCAAGATTGATCTCTATACCCCATTGAGTCATTATAAATTTAAGGAACTTCCCTAATGGTACCCCAAAGATGCAATTATGAGAATTGAGCTTCGTTTCAAAATTTTGCACTATTTTGAAACAATCCCTCAAGTTTGAAAAGTTGTCTCCTTAACCCTTAATTTTTCACTATTATATCTTTTGCATACACTTCTACAGTTTTATCTAACAAAGGTGTGAACAACTTATAAACCAAATTCTAGTAAATTTCCCCTGTACTCTTTAACTTGAACAACATTACTCGATAATAATAAGTGTCTTTGTATGTAACAAATGATGCCTTCTTAATATCTACCCCATACACGGGGATTTAGTTATAATTGGAATATGCATTCATAAATTAGAATCATTTCAATAGGTTAATTTTGAAAAAAGGATAGTTATCCTTTAGGCATGCCTTGTTAATTAGTAAAATCCACACACATTCACCACTTCTTATTTACCTTCTTCACCATCATTATATTGGAAAGTCATTTTGAATATCACAACTCCTTTATAAAGTAGGCTTGCAATAACTTCTCCACTTCCTCCTCGACAATGAGTTGCCTCTCTAAGGAAAAAGTTCATTTTTTCAATCAAATAAGTCTAAACATAAGTCAATATGTAACTTATAAACTACTACTTCATGATGGATTCCCTTTTTTCTTTAAGTTTTTAGGAAAATATATCTATATAATTCCTTAGCAACATGTTTATAGGCACGTTCTTAATAATCACCCCTATCTTAACATTTTTACTATTATGGAGTCCCTTACATTCCAATTTGTTACTTCTTCAAATGTCTCCCATTTTTGCTCTTTTTCTAACTCTTACAAGTTGATCTTGTGGACACAAACACTCTTATCAATCTTTACAAACATCAAATAACATTTTATAACCACCTTTAGATCCCCATACACCTAAATACTTTGTTATTAGATGCAAATTTCATTAATAATTGGTAGAGTGACATCATAATCATAAGAGAGTGTAAAGAAGGTCTCCCTAATATTACATTATAGATTGATGTTTTGTTAATGATATGAAATTATATATGGACTTAGTAGTTTGTATAGGTTGTGTTCCTAACTTCATCATGAGTGTTATTTCTTATAAAACATAGGTTTGTCCTCCTATTAAACCTATTAGTGATGTTGATACTAGTCTAAGCTACGCTTTGGTGAGCTTAAAGACAGAGAAAGCATTGAAAATAAGATGTTAATAAAGTTGTTAATATAGACTGGAACCCTTCTCACTTATAGTTAGGCAAAGTTTATGCTATAACCATCACATTATCATTCGGGTAAGCTAAAACGAGTTCCATTTCTTTAAAATTAATATGCTTTGTCAACTTCCCTTTCCCTTTAATTTATTTATAATATTGACAGAAGCTTTAGGTATGCGTGGAGACTTCTTTAACTAGGTTTTGATTATCCTTAAGTCTCTATTGATGATCCCATCCCTTAGGATGTCCTATCATACTTATCCTGCCATACTTATCCTCACACTCTCATGAGTAGGAATTGTTACTAAATCTCCCCTCGTCTTTAAACCTAATATTAATAGTAGCAAATTACATAAGTTGCCCTTTTTCAGTAGAGAATCTATGGCCTTTTGTAAGTCCCTACACTCATCAATTTCATTTCCATAATTTTTATGGAAGTGACATAACTATTTTGAACCTTTGACTATAAGTTTATTCGATAACAGCTTTAGAGGATTGATGAGCCCTTTTTTTCGTTTGTAAAGGATATGACCTAGATGTCTTCAACTATGGCAAGGGGAAATTTTTATGTCTATAAGATTTCTTACTCCTTATAGTGAACTCCTTTCTCTTAAGTCTCTCTTATTGGATAACCCTAAGTAGTCTCTCTTCCTTCTTTACCCCAACCCTTTAAAAAGATTGCTTGATTCTCTCTACATAATGCATTGCTTCCTCTAGAGTGTGAATCTTTATGCCTACTCCTTCACTTCCTCTAAAGTGTGTATTATATCCATCATAAGGTATCTTCATATATACTAACGGTAACACAAATCTATCTCAAACATTACAGTGGAATTCAAGCTCAACACTTGAATAATTTTCATATTAAACCTTTAAGTGCACTATTTAATGTTCTCTCTTTGCCTTTGCACAAGTCAAAAAGGGTGGAGAAATCCTTGTGCATTCTTATGTTATTAATGAAATGAGCTTTAAAAATTGACTTAAGTTATCCAAAATTTGATACAAACCTTTTAAAGATGATCTAATACTA
The DNA here is from genome assembly GCA_027563515.1 of Erythroxylum platyclados. Classification (NCBI taxonomy): domain Eukaryota; kingdom Viridiplantae; phylum Streptophyta; class Magnoliopsida; order Malpighiales; family Erythroxylaceae; genus Erythroxylum; species Erythroxylum platyclados. Next base: position 14,057,433 of record JAOQMM010000006.1, read on the forward strand.
AACCTTGGTTGCTTCAACTATAATGGAAAAGAAAGCTCTGCACTTTAGTGCATTTGAAGCTCCTTGTAAATTCATCGTCTTTTGATACCAAGCAAAATGATCCATGAAATTTGTCATCCCACTATAAGCCTCTAATTTAGGTAACTTGAACTTGGATAGGGGCAAATCACTCGTGATGGTAAGGATAAAAGAACTATCATCACTAGTGAGGCCTTCTCTCACAAGACATCGAAGGTGGTAGATATGTCTTTTCATCCTTCTTCTATTGATTCCAATACTAAAAATTCTGCTTCATACCTGTGATCACTTAGGTTCAATGGTGTTGCTAGCCCTTCCTTCACCCTAAGGGTCCCTTGTTAATGTCGAAGCAATTCTATTAGCCTTATGATTTACCTTTTCAAACTATTGAACATAGCCTATGTTAGCCTTCTAAAAGTTTTATGCTCATTCTTAAGAGGCATAATCCTTATTCCTATTGAACTTGCCAATATTGAATCATTAGGAATCCTTATTTTAATTGTTGGCTTTTTGCACAGATTCCTACCGACAATGCCAATTGATGTATATGTATACATGTAGAGCTTTCTTGTTCAACTTGATCCTAACTTTCTAGCAGATATACAATATTGATTGACATATTCCTACAAAACAGAGTTAGGTGATCTTGATATAAGCTCTTTTATACTTAAGCTTCTAAGTTTTGTTAGTTCAAAAAATTAGGAGTGAAGTTGTGTTTTTCTTTTTACTCACCTTTTGCATGCTTTTGTCCTCCCTTACTATGTAAGATGAGAGGTGATTTAAAACTTAGAATCAGCTCCAAACGTATCCAAATCTCATTACATGAATATGGAAAATTTAATGATATAAACTTTACAAAGAAAAAAATCCTATTCCAAATGATAAAGTAAATAATCACATATTAATGAAAACTTAAGTTTTACTACTACTTATGGATTGTTGGAAGACCTTATAAATGAGTCTTTTAAATTTAGTTGATGAGCTTATGCTTAGTGGATATCAGATGTAATATTTATTTGAACATATATGACTCTTTATTTGCATTTGTTTAGGGCATGTTTATTTCTACTGTAGGTTTTAGTTTCAAATTCAACAAGAAAACTCTGTTTATTTGAATTTTTAGTTTTTCTCTTAGTTTTAGTTTCTTCTAATTTTCATAACTTATGAAAATAACATAAACTAGTTTTTTAATATGTTTTTTTATCATAATTTGATTTACTATCAACTAAATATATATTATTTAATTTTTAATATTAATCACTAATAAGAATTATGAATAATTTAATTTAATTTATTGTTTATAATTAATTTTATTTTTATTTTTAAAATAAAATAATTTTAATTTCATAATTTTAATTTTAATTTAAAACATCTTTAAAATATATAATCTCAACTCAAATTTGCTTTATTAATTAACAAATAAAAATTAATTTATAAATAAGAATTTAATTATTAAACTATTTATTTTAATAAAATATAATAATGTTTACTAGTAATTATTATATTAGAGATTAAAATAAATAAATAGATTTATTTGATTTTTTAAAATTTAATTTGATAAATGATTATTATTAGTAGTTATAAAAATATAACTACAATAACATTAATAATAACGATTTATTGTTATTTTGAAAACAAAAACTAAAATTAAAAAAATAAAAACTACGTAAACATAAAAGTAAAACTAGACGGTCATTTTATATAACTTATAAAGAGCTTATCAAATGCTTTTCTGAAAAGGAAAGGGGAAAAAATGCGACTATGTTTGGAACGACGTCGCACGCAAAAGCGTTATATAGGGAAAAGAATCCCTAATCCTACGCTCCATCGTCGTCCTCATCGCCAAAACATCACTCATTGCTCTCGACGTCATTCCATTCTCTTCAAAGCTTCTGTTCGTCGTCGATTTTTGATCCCAAAGTTTGCCGTTCTCAACGGACCTGAAGGTGGAGAGTTTCCGTGTTCTCTATATGTCGCTGTTTTCGTTCATTCCATATCTTTCATTGTTTATTTTTTGATTGAATCTGTGCTGTTCTTCTTTTTATTATATTCTCTGGCTTTTGAAATTGAGTTAATTTGACTTTGCGAGGCTGCAAAGATCTTTGATTGTTTAGTTAAGGGAGAAAGTTCTGATCTTTGGAAAATGTTTTCAACAGTTCATGTTTTCATCGTGCTTGGATCTTTTTTTTTTTTGTAAAAATTTAATCCTTTTAGAAGATTGATAATGCTATTAAATTCGTAATAAGTTCTTGGGAGATGGTTTGACGTTCCTGTGTTTTGCTAGTTTGTTTTTAATATGTGGAATTATTCGCTTGATCCTGCTCACTACTCGTTTAATATGCGTATTGCTATGTCAAGTCCTGTTTAAATGCTTTGACAATTTCAGATGGAGGAGTATACGAGTTAATTGGGAAAAAAATATGTTTGGGTAAGTCAAACTGATAAAGATGTTTCAGGGTTTGAAACTACCTGAATTCAGCGTTCAACAGTAAAGATAAAATGCTTGCAATGAATTATTCCCTACAATCTGCTTCAGTTTTATCTAATTTGTCTTGTTGAATTTGATTGGATTCTTATTGTCAAATCGTTGGGTTGGTTGTTTATCAACTTTCCAACCTGCTTCATATAGATTGGATTGAAATTATTACTTATTACACTTAAATCAGACACTTGTTCAGCTCGAATTGTTGTTTTTTGTAGGGTCCTTGCAGGAGATTCGACGTTGTTAATTGATCGTTGACCCTACCTATGGTTTAAGGAGTTTAAGATGAAGTTTTGAAGGGAAGAGGCTTTTCGCCATCACCTCACAGATCTCTGTACTTGAATTATTTTATAGTTGCTTTATGCTGAATCTAGGATTAGAGTTCCTTTCTCATTAGGTTTGGAGACTGAGAGTGGCCCTATACTGGTGCTCTTTGTTCTGTAGTTTCCAAACTGATTTGCAAAGTTGCACTTTTTTTTGTTTCTATCATCTTGGTGGTTGTTTGGGGTGACTTGTTAAGGTTCCAAGTGATTGTTGTAGTTATCTTCAACCAAGTACTGTACAATTAACATGTTATTTCTTTTTTTTATCATGTTTTTTTATTTTTGAAGAGGTTTCAGTGGAATTTTTTCTTAATAATTTCTATTGATATCCCCATATTCAAAAAAAAAAAAAAAGAGAAAGAGAAAAAAAGAAAAAGTGAAAAATCATTAAAGGAAATAAATAATAAGAAAACAAATTCTTTTGACATTAAAATACAATGGGGAGCCCTGGATCAGGCAATCGGAATAATGGGCAACAGCAGCAACAGCGACTAGGCATTACAGAACCCATTTCTTTGGGTGGACCAACAGAGTACGATGTGGTGAAGACCCATGAACTTGAAAAGGTTTAATCATGTATTTTGGTTTGTTCGATACATTTAGGTTTGTTACGTATCTCTTGTATTACTTTTCTATATGCTGATTTTGTGTCTTTGGGCATGTTCAGTGCTTGCGGGAGGTGGGATTGTATGAGAGTCAGGAAGAAGCTGTTTCTAGAGAGGAAGTCTTGGGAAGACTAGATCAGGTTTAGAATAGTTTCCGTAACAAAGTATTTATTATGTTAGTTTGTTTTCTGACTATAGAAATAATATCTTTGTCTCTGTTTTGGATTTTCCATGACTTCTTGATTCTGTGATTGTTTTCTGATTATAGAATGAATATCTTTGTCTCTGTTTTTGGATTTTTTTTTGACTTTTTGATTCTGTGTTGGTAAAGTGTTACCTCTTGGTGATTGAAATGGCACAGATTGTGAAGAATTGGGTCAAAGTCATTAGCCGTTCAAAAGGATTGAATGAGCAATTGGTGCAAGAAGCAAATGCTAAGATTTTCACCTTTGGTTCTTATCGTTTAGGGGTATGATATTCTTTAATATCGTTTTTAATGTTGATCTGATCCATGACATTTTTAATTTTGTTTAATTTTTCCTTGCAATTTTGTGTTGCTGATGGTTAAACACTTGTTTTCTGTTCGTCTGCTTATGAAGTAGTGTTATTGTAGAATGAGATCAAAGAAAAACACCTTCGAAACAAGGACAAAGATTAATTGATCCTGCTGTGCTGTTGTGCATCATAATTAAATGCTCAAAGTAGAGATATTTGTTTGCATGTTGATGACTTATCAGCTTCATGTTTACATAGGTGAACACTGGTATTTCTTCACCTTTATCGTTTGACTTTGTCACCAATGAGGGATGGGGCTGAACTCTGTTAGTTCATTTTTTGCATTGGTAATTTAGTTGTGTCAGTTTCTTTTTACAAAAGAATTTCATTTTGGAGAAGTTAAAAACCAATATTATTGATATAAAGTGTGCATCTTTAATTTTTAATTTTTATGTTTTTATTAATGATTTTCATATAGATTAGTCTCATTGTGCAAAATGAAAACAATACTCCAAACAATCCATGTTGGTACAACCAGGTTAATAATGTCCGAATATTATGAAGTTACTATTTTACTTTATATAACTGTTTCTGTTCAGGTTGATGATATTATTTATAATTTTCTTCCTTCACCTTCTAGGTGCATGGCCCTGGTGCAGACATAGATACACTCTGTGTGGGACCTAGACATGCAACCAGAGAAGTGCGATCAACTCTGCTCTATTTGTGATGCAACCATTTTTCCTTAATTTTAGTTATATTTGTTTAATAAATTCAAAAGATACTATACTTGTCATCACTGCAGGAAGATTTTTTTGGTGAGCTACACAGAATGTTGTTAGAGATGCCTGAAGTGACAGAGTTGCATCCTGTTCCTGATGCGCACGTTCCAATTATGAAATTCAAATTTAAAGGAGTTTCCATAGACCTTCTTTATGCCCAATTGTCTCTTTGGGTGATTCCTGAAGTAAGTACTGGCAGTTTTTATGAAAAATGCTTTCTCTTTGTTTTTCTTTCATGATATTTATGTGGTTTTAGGTTTGATTTTGGGATGCCTCATGTAGTCATTATTAGTTACTTGTTTACTGTGAACTAGCGAACTAAAATTTTCAGTCTGCTTCTTGTTAGTCTAATATCATATGTTGACCTTTTCCTTGTTTTTACCTGGATAGGATGGGAAGCCAGGGTGGAAAGTTGGGTGGCCTAAGGTTTAGGTTTGCGGTGAAAGGAACCAATAAATTGTTGTGTGAAGTGACATGAAATTGATTGGCATTTATGTCATTGGGCTTAAATCTATGTGCTTTCCTTTTTCATTTGTCTTGATAGTTGACTTTTGGTAACTCCTCATTGTCCATAAGCCATGTAGAAGGCCTCCAGTTACTGGATCATTTTCTCAATGTGCTTGTTATTCTTCCTTTATTTTAAGATCATATTTAGTCCTTTTCCTTGTTTTGACCTGGATAGGACGTGTTGTTATGGAAGTAAAAATGGTGGTGGCCTGGGGTTTTGGTTAAAGGGTTATTACCGACTTCATAACAATATTTTGAAGTATGAAAAAGTTTGACTATGAAGTGATATGAAATTATTTGAATAAAGAGAAGAGAGTAGCTTGTTTATATAAAAAATTTTGAAGTTGAAAAAACTGATGATGACTGAAGAGCGAACTGACTTTTAAGAAAAATGGATTTTGGATAAAGTGTTTTCACAGGAGGAACGGAGTTGTTTAACTGTCTATTAGGTCACCTGGAAGACGGGAAAAAAAAAAAAAACTCTGAATGAAGCAATAGAAAGGAGGAAATTAGGTGGTGGAACATGCATCAGTTATAGGCTTTGTTGTCACTCCAGGTGCTTGCTTCGTGAAATTTAGGTTTTTTTGGACCTACATGTTTTAACTATTCAAAGGTATGCTCAATATTTATCATGGTGTTCATGCGGTGGACCTTTGCATATTGACTTACAGGTTGATAATAAGCTTCTTTCAGTAACATAAAGCACATGCTATATGTCATAGAGAACACGTAGAAAATTTGTCATGTTTGGGTTTTAACTCCAATGGTTTTATACAGGATTTAGATGTTTCACAAGACTCAATTCTTCAGAACACTGATGAACAAACTGTTCGCAGTCTCAATGGCTGCAGAGTTACTGACCAGATTTTACGCTTGGTACCAAATATTCAGGTCGTTGGAACTCTTCATTGGATCCACTCATTTTCCGTCTTCTAGTTCACAAACATTGTTGAGAAATATCTTCTAATTGTTTCCTTATTTTGAAATTCAGAATTTTCGCACAACATTGATATGCATGAGATTTTGGGCCAAGCGACGTGGTGTTTATTCCAATGTATGAGATGTTTCTTTGACATTTAATTCTATGTTATGCTTTCCACGATTTCTTTCTTCATGTTTACCGATCATTGGTTGCCCTCCAATCTGCAGGTGTCAGGATTTCTTGGTGGTATAAATTGGGCCTTGCTTGTTGCTCGCATATGCCAACTATATCCCAATGCTCTTCCTAATATGTTAGTTTCTCGATTCTTTAGGGTGTATACACAGTGGCGGTGGCCAAACCCAGTTATGCTCAGATC
>JAOQMM010000006.1:14065560-14075816 GCA_027563515.1 Erythroxylum platyclados
CCAATTCTGTGGCAGACAAGTCATTAGAAGGCAAAGAGGGTTCAGATGGATCGGATGAAGGCAGGAAGAAACGGCGGATAGATGGCAATGTGGATGTTGCCTTAAGAAACAAGTGCTTTGAGGCTATACCAGGTTTGAGTGGAGATCAGGGAAGACCATTTGTTGGCAATGGTGGTTCTTCTATTGGAAGTGATCATGAAAGTGCAATTGCTCTAGGTGAATTAAGTGGAACAAAGGCAGAGAATAATGTGGTAGAAGATTTCAATAATCCCAAAAGTTTAGCTCGCATTCCCTCAGAAAATGTGGAGTCTAATGGATCACCAAGCAAAGTTTCAGTTTCAAATAATGATACATCAACCTCTAAAGAGGCTGAAAAGTTGGCCTTTGAGAAAATAGTGGCTGGTCCTTACGTTTCTCACCAAGCAACACCACAAGAACTTGATGAACTTGAATATGATTTTGATTATCAGAGTCAGGTCCAACCTTCTGACGAAACTGCAAAAGGCAGCCCGATGGATTCTTTAGCTGCAAGTAAGGTGGTGTCATCTCTGATAGATTCTACTGTAGCTGTACAGGCAACTTCCATTGATGTAGCTAATACATCCATTCCTATTGATGCTAATAGAGGCTTGGAGGAGCTGGAGGTATTACCTAAATATACCTAAATACACGTCTTTAAATTTTCCTGCATGAGTTCTCTCTTTCTTCTGTAATTCTTTTCTTCGTTGAATAACATGGTTTTTACTTATAGCAGCTTATCATTCTCATTTCCATTCTTTTCCTTTTAAATGATTTATGCAAGTTCTACCATTGCCATTTTGATTATTAGTTACCGTAGAGCATGTTGAGGTAATTCAGCTGCCATATCAATGATCAGTGGTCACCATTTCCCCCGAGTCATCATGTCAAACTACGAATGATTATCTATAATCGTGTTAGAATGTGTACATAACCCTGTCTGTTTATAAAGTATTGTCCTTGTAAACTTAATAATGCTCTTTATCAATTCTGTTTTTGGTTTCTTTTCTTTCTTTTCTAATTCATACTGAATTTATTACCCTCATCAAGAGGTTAGGGACGGGATTTCAACTAACTATTATATATATATATATTTTCTGTTTGTTGTATTACAGGCTGCTGAACTTGCGGCTCCTGTAATCTCTTCCGTTGCTCCTGTAACACAAAGGAAGCCGCTTATCAGGTAAACAAAAGTTTGAATTTGTGAAGAAAAACAAATTGACAATGAGTAAAAATTGAAGGCTAAACACATCTGTTACAAATATTTTTTTTGGGGGGTTTGTTTTCAAATTTAATAAAAAAAATTATTTGTCTTGAGTTTTTAGTTTTATTTTTTTTCAAATTTTCATGTTTTTATTTTTTATTTAAATTTAAAATTTGAAATTATTTGTTTTAATTAAATAAAATAATTTTATTAATAATTTATATGGATATTATATAAAATATAAATAAATTTAATTAATTAAAAATAATTTATTTTTATGTTTTATGTAATTATTATCAGTAATAAAGATATGATTACATTGAGATTAGCAATTAAACATAATTTTGTTTTTATTTTAAAAAAACTATAAATAAAATAAAAAATTAACAAAAACAAAAGAGATGTTAGAATGCTCATTTACAGCAAGTGGAGGCATTTAATTTTAAGAATTGGCCACTTTTTCTATTTTGTGCCTTTGTGAGGCAGCTACTGAAACTTTACTTCTACTTGTCCTTACAGGTTGAGCTTCACTTCGTTAGGCAAGGGCAACGGCAAAAGCACATAAATGGAGATGAGAAACTTTTGTTTGTGCAGAATATTACCAGAGGGCATTTCAATTTATAAATATAATGTATGAGGGGAAAGAGAAGGATTAGAAAAAGACAGTACAATTAATAAATTGCAGAGTCCAATCCAATCGAACGGAGTCTTTCTCCTTTCATGTTCTTTCCTTTTTTGTTTTTTGTTTTTTCGTTAGTTAGACAGAGAGGAAACTGTTGTAATACAGTTGAGATTGAGACAGTGCTGAGACAAGCCAATGATATATCTTTATTTTATAATTCAAGGGTTCTAGAATTGATGTTTATGTTTGGATATAATAACTGTTACGTTGCCATGTACGTCGCTTGCTTGATACACTTCAGATTTTCTATCCGTACCTGTGCTACTTATCGTCATCCAGCCTATAATGTTATTTAATTATTTTTTTAATTTTCTGATATTCAATCAGTTTTCAGGATTTACTGATTTTGAGTTGGATTCATTATGTAGCACCAGTTTTCTCTATTCGTTAACTAACTTGGATTTGACATCAAGCCCTCTCTATTCGTTAATTAACGCTAATTTTTTAACTTTTGAAGGTAATACTAATATTTCATCACTGAACCTCGTTTAATTCTTTTACCTTTTTCTATGATAAATAAATGAAACTATCATAAAAAGATATTGTTTATGGTTACGTGAATGACATCTAAGAGTATAACAACTGAAACAACAGCCTTCGTAAGCTACCGTGTTGACTGCTCGATGAATCTATTGATGAACTAGACAAAATCAAATCTTAATATCAGAGCAAGAACTCTTCCCAAAGAATAATTAATGCATAATCAAATACATAACACAACGAAAAAGTGGAGAGTAAACGACATATGCTATTTCACTCAAAATGATCTGAATAAGAATTATTAGCTACAAAAATAGTAAAAGACAAACGCCTCCTATATTCTTTTCTAGTTAAGAATCTCTTGGAAGAGTGTATCTTCTTGTTTGGTGTGATGCTGAAACAATCACAAGTTCCTTTCCTTCCAAATTTCATATATTAGACTTGCAAACAAGAGCTTGAAGAGGACCTATCGTTTGTAGTTACCCCATCTACTCTGTAACGTCTAGTCAACTATATCTCCATCCAAGATGAGGCTCGACATGTTAAGGAGAATAAATTAAGAAATCTCCTCCATAGATATCTTGTGTATTTACAACCAAAGAACAGATGATCATGTGTCTCAATTAAGAAGTTGTGTAAAAGACAATCTATAGTGGAGGTAGAACCAGTTAATCTATTTTTAGTTGATAGCCTCCTAAGGATAGCCAACCATAAAATAAAACTTGATTTTGGAATAGTTTGGGGGAAACACACAAGTTTGAACTAGGAAACTGTTTGATTCCTACCCCTCAAAGAATCCCTATAGGATCTATTATTGATTATCTTGGTGGAGTTTTTGGTCCATACTATGCAAGCATTAGAAGAAAAGGCTCTCAATTTCACCTTAACTGCATTTTCAAGCTCTCTATACTGATCAAGAATAAAGAATTATCCACAATCACTTGTTTAAATGTAGCATGTATTGGAATGTGTGTTCTTAGATGAAGAAACCTATCTTGCTCCATCATTGATCCCAAATCACTATGTAAATTAGTCCAAAATCTGGTTTTGGATCCATAATCTAGTTTGATTTTGAACTAGTCCCTCACTTAAGCTCTTAATCTTAAAAAATGAATCATTATCCATGAAGCATCTTGATTAGGCTTATACAAGTCTAGAAGTCCTATTAATTCAAATGGTAAGAATGCATCCACCAAAGCTATAAGGATTCCTTTTGACTTAACAATCTCCAAATCCTCTTGATTAGGAGGACTCTCTTGCTTAGCTTGAAAGGAATTATTTCCAGGCCCCTTTTTCCTTGGCTAGAAAACTATCTTCTAAGATACTTTAGTTTTGTAGGAATTAGAATTTCCTACCATAAGATGTTCCTCAAAATATTTTCTATGGTCTTGTTTAAAGAAAATGGAAGGGCAATACGAGCAATCCAATGAATGTGTAGAGAATTCAAAATAGCATTAGTTAACTGAAATCTTCCTGCAAATGATAATGTCATGTCATTCTGACTATATATTCTTTTCCTCAGCTTTGTAATTAAAAGGAAGAAATTCAACAAATGAAGGCCATTTATGCAAGATAGGAATACCCTAGTATATAAGGAGATCCTTATCTTTTAAACTAGTATGGGAGGAACGCTAGTTTGTTAAATGAGCAGTAGATGAGGAAATAACTAAGCAACCTTTCTCTTTATTCATGGACAAACTTGAGATGAATTTAAATGTATCCAGTACATTCATTAGTGCCTTAACTAAGTCTGGGTCAACTCTAGCAAAGATCAAGAGGTCATCAGCAAAGGCTAAATTGTGAATACCCAACTTCATACATTTATTGTGAAATTTGAACTTTGTTTCTAAATTGATATAATGTTTGATTATAATGGCAACGATTTATCTCGAATAGTAAACAAAGTGGTAAGTATTATCTTAAGACAAAGTTGGATAGAGCTTTATTAAATTCAGTGTGGATGTCTTCTTTTGCTAACAATGAGGCTCACTTTAATAAACCACTTTTCTTAGACAATTCACGTATAAAGTTATATCCTATATCTTCAACAAGCATTAGGAAAGCTCCTTTTAGATTTAACAATTATCTAGTGAAGCTAACAAGTTATGAGGAATCTATTATTTCAGGTTTGAACTCTCTTATGGAAGCTTATAAAACCTATACGTGTATAAGAAAATTGAAGGCATTAAAGGACAAACTTAAAATCCTATATTCCAAGTGCTTTAGCAATACATTAAAGGGTATATTTGTTACAAAGAATTCTTAGAAAATATGGATGATCTCTATACTAACCCTAGTGATGATACTTTAATGCAAATGGAAAAGAAAGCTTTAAAAAAGTATACAAAGGCACTAGAATCTAGCAACTCCTTAATAAACAAAAATCTAGAGTCCAATGGCTGACGGATGGAGATAGGAGCTACAAGTACTTTAATATTTGCTATCTTGGCATAACATCAGATAAATAGGACTCCTATCAGATTACTTAGGAGCTTTCCATATACATTAAAAGGACTTGAAATGCTAGATTTCAACTATTTCAAAAATACCTTGGGCATCCCACAAATATGTCTTAACTCTTTGGTTGACTTCAAATCCTTCATATTTGACTCAATTAACTAAGAGCAATCTAAACTACTCTCAATCCTTTTGTAAAGCTAGATATACAGAAGGTTTTATATATTTTAGATGCCAACAAAACTCCTAGAACAAATGGGTCAAATCTTTTATTATATTAGAAATCTTGGAGCTTAATAAGGTACATTATCTCCTCTTATCTTGGAATTCTTCACTAAAGGTAAGTTACTTAAGGAGCTAAAAAACTTATATTTGTCTAATTTAAAAATTCATAATCATACGTATTTAAAAAAAATCATATTAGTATCTTTTTTTTGAAAAGGTAAAGAATTGTATTAATAATTGGAAGTCTACACATGAATACATGAAAGCAAGCAAGAAGAATGCAAGGAAAACGTTTAAGCAAACATTAGCATCTTCAACTAGATCAACGACAACATTTTAACACTAACAGCATACGGGGCGTTTGACAAAAATTGGGTAAGTGCAGATCCTGTCTTACCCCATTCACCCAACCCTACCAAATTAGGGATTGGGTGATTGGAGATCATTGAGTTTTGGAATAGGTGACTAGTTGATGGAAGATTCCTAGAGTATCTTCTTGAATGCCCTCTCTATTCGTGGATCTAGAGCTGTTCGTGTGATGATTGGAGTATTTAGAGCCTACAGGCGTGTGCTATGCATTAAGGACGAAGAAATCCTCTTTTCTAGGTACTGACTTGCAAAGTTTGTTGATCTGCTCTTTCAAGAATAGTTAACCCTTTGTGTATGTTAATTGATTCTCCACGATAAGGCTAGATTAGGGAAAACTCTATTTGACTTAATAGAATATAGGAGTTTCTCTTTGATTTCGCCAATTAGAGAGTAGAGAGAACCTCATTTTTGAAACGTGCAATGTTCTGAAATCTTCTGATGTTTCTCTCTCGCCAAATCTCCTTAATGGAGGAGGCAAAGGACAAGACATAAATCTTTTTATTATAGCTAGGAGTATGGTTCAGCTTCAGAAGCCAATCCAGAGCTTCCACCAAAGTTGTACCTGCATTAGAAATAAGACACACCTCTTCAATCTTCTCCCATATAAACTGGGAAAAGGGGCAGAGGAAAAAATGTATTCCTTGATTATTCCTCTATCTCACAGAGGACACAGGTAGAATTGGAAGTAATATAGTGCATTCTATCCATTGTGCTTAGCTTATTTAGCACAGTAAGCCATAGAAGAATGGAGTAGCTAGGCATGAGTGACTTGTGCCAAGGTGTTTAGAGGTAGATTAAAGCATTGGAATATGTCCGCTCTACCTAAATTAGGGTGGTAATTAGGAGTGAGGTACTGCAATTCTGATGGAATATTCCATTGGCCCCTTAGAATGATGGAATTAACTTTCAAGTTGATAGGAAGTCTGTTCGAATCTGAAGAGTTTGAGGAAATCTAATTAGGGGTCATTCACCAGTCCAATTATCAAACCATAAATAAGCCTTTTCACCATTTCCAACCTCGCAAAACACCAAAGGTTCTAAGATGGGTCTTAACTTCAAGAGTTGAATCAAGGACCAAGGAAAGGAGGTTTTAAAGGAATAGACCAAAGGCTAGATCCTTTAAGGATATAACTATGAAACCATCGAATCCATAAAGATTTCTTATCCAATAGAATGTTCCATTGATTTTTGATCAATGTTGATCTATTAAAGGTGGCAATAGAGATCAATCCTAAACCCCCTTCTTCTTTCCTTTTGCAAACTTTTGACCAACCTTTGCAAAGTGTCTGTCCGTGTTTAAGTTTCCCCACAGAAATATTCTAAACAACTTCTCGATGGTTTTGATGAGAATAGATTTAATAAGTTGCAATCTCCCACCAAAAGAGAGAACCTTATTAGTCCACATGCTTAATCTTCGCTGAATTTTTTCTATCAAAGGAAAGCATTAAGAGAATTGTATTCTTTTAGTGGTAATCAGTAGACCCAGATAAGTCAGAGTAGCTGGCTTCCTACTCATCCCTGTGCTTGTGGGGATTCTATTTTCCATCATAGAAGCACTGACAGCTATAATGAAATGGCCTTTGATAAAGTTAACCTCTAACCCTAAAAGGTCTTTGAACAAAGATAGTGTCGAGATGAGCAATTCAATAAATTTACCATGCTCCTTGGAAAAAAGCAATAGATCATTCGTAAAGCATAAGTTAATAAGCGCAACCCTCTTACATTTATTGTGAAATTTGAAGTCCTTACTATTACCCACCTTCTAAAGAATCAATTGACTTAGGACCTCTATACATATGATAAAGAGATAAGGGGAGATGGGATCCCCTTGTCTCAGTCCTCTTGCACTCTTAAAGATGTCAGTTGGCATACCATTAACCATAATGGAGTAAGAAGGAGTGGTTATACATGCCAAAACTCATTTTACAAACACATTTGGGAATAAAAAAGCCTTGGGGTCTATAGGATAAAATCCCATTCCACATGATCAAATGCTTTCTTGAAATCAACTTTTATGATATAATTAGGAGGGCTATTCTTCCACTGATACCTTTCATCAGTTCTTGGACAATGGAGATATTGTCCCCAATCCTTCTACCATGTAAAAAGGAAATTTGATTATTCGAGATTAGTGAATCCAAGACTGACTTCAGCCTGTTTACTAAGATTTTAGAAATTACCTCATAAACAAAGTTGGTGCATGCAATAGGCCTGTAATCATCCAAGAGGAAGAGCAAAAGGATTTGGGAATCAAAAAAATATGAGTTTTATTGATCTCCTTAAGAAGTACTCCCCTAGAGAAGAATTCCAGAATTGCTCTCTTTACCATAGGGCCAGTTTCCTGCCATGTCTTTTGGAAGAAGTATCCATTAATTCCATCAGGTCTAGTAGCTTTATTAGGATGCATTTGAAACACTATCTCTTCTATTTCTTTCTCCTCCACTGGTTTAATGAGTGTTGTAGCTTGCTCTTGAGAGATCTTATTCTGAATGAAGGAGCAAAGGCGGGTAGTAGTTGCTTGAATATGAGAAGAGCCATAGAAGCTCTTAAAGCATCTCTCTACTTCCTTTAAAAGGTCTTTTTGCTGAGAGATTTTGACTCCATCTTGTAACTTAAGAGAATATATTTTGTTTGCATTCCTCTTAGCTAAGATGGAGTTAAAGAAGAATTTAGAACACCTTTCACCATCTTTTAGCCAATTGACTTTGGCTGGTTGTTCTATGATACTGTTATGATCCCTATCTTTGGATAAGTAAGACATCAAAAGAGTCTTCTTAGTACTCAATAAGATAGGGTTTGCAGAATCAAGAGCAAGCTTATCTTGTATAACTTTCAATTCTTCTTTAGCTTTGGTAACATATTGTTGTGTGGACGAAGTTCTTCTGCTTATTAGATTTTTCATCTCCATTTTAACAGCCTTAAGCTTTGGATATAAGTGAATTGTTGTGCTCCTTCAACTGTAACCTCCAAACCCTTTTGGAAGCCTCAGAAAAGCCATCATCATCAAGCAAAAGATTGTTGAACCTGAAAAGACCTCTTCCACCTTGGTTTTGAAGGAGGTTCTCTATCTGCATAGGTGTATGATCTGAGAATAAATGTTTGTTACTCCAGGTGTAGAAGTGTCCTTGAGACTTTATCAAAGATTTCCAATTTACTCACATAGTCATTAAAGTCAGATGAGAAGTTTCTCAAACTGTAGTTTCCATCAGCTTTAGTTCTATATAAACTACAATTAAAGTCTCCACATAAAAGCCAAGGTCCATTGACAATGTTCTGGAACTCTGATAAGCTTTCCCATAAGAGTTTCCTTTGGAAAACATGATTAGCACCATATATAAAAGAGGAAAAGATATCAACATTTACCTGAAGGAGATTACATTTCAGGTGAATAGCTTGCATTTCTGTGACAAAACGTGGACATCCACCAATGAAGGATCATATCCAATAATAATTCTCCCATGGCTATAAGCTTGATGATTGGAAATGAATTTCCATCGAGAGCCTAGTTTATTCAAAAGTCTAATATTCTCACATCTGATTTTGGTTTCAAAAAGAGAGAAAATCCATGGTTTTGTGCTATAGACAAAATCCCTTCAAGCTGAAAGCTTTTTAAGGCAGTTGATCCCCCTCACATTCCATGTGATAACTTTCATAATCAAAAGATTTTATTTTTGGAGCCCTTACCTTTGCTCCTGTTGGATTTCCTTTTAGTAGCTGTCAAAAATTCCCCAATAAGAGGGTCATCATCCTTATTGTCCCAGAAGGAGGAGAGGTATTGACCATTTGATCAAGACCATTTGAAATGTCTTTAGTGTTTACTGGTTGTTCATCCACAATAGACTCCTCACTCGTATTGGTAGGTTTACTATCAGCAGTAACAGCTTCCCACCAACATCTATAACAGAAACTTCTATTCCATCATTTTCTGCTACATTTACCCCTTTCCCATCAGCTATACCATTTTCCTCATGTCTTTCATCTGAGTTTTTGCATGGTACTGATTCCTCAATCAGTCCAGCCTTTTGGTTGATGATCCTCTCACCCATTAGCTCCTCATAATCACCCTTTTGGAAGGTTTTACCCGTAGGAATCCATCACCTTGAGAAGCAAGTGAGGGATTCCATTGGTATTGGACTGACACATTATCCTCATATAGAGAGCCATCAAGACCCAATCTCATAATCAGGATTGTTTCTGGTAGATTGTTGGCAAGATCCATGTTAATGCATATTCTAGCATACCCTAACCTTTTCCTGTTCGCTGTATTATCATCCAAACATAGGGGTTTGCCTAGAAAACTAGCAATCATACTCAAACCTTTTGTTGTCCAATATTCAAGAGGAACATTATAGAGATTTACCCATATTGAGATAGGTCTCTTTTTGTTGCAATCAATCTGAAAACCTGGCTGCCAAGGTTGCAAAAAGAGTGGGAAATTTGAAACATGCCATGGTTCTTCTTTTCCATTCTTTAATGCTTGAGCTGTGGAAGAAAAGATGAACATGATGTATTTGTCTTACACTATTAATGCTTCAATAAAGCCTTTGTTTTTCCATACTGATTAAGCCCATTTTTGAATAACAGGAAATGCAAGTCTTTTGTCCTAGAAGAACCATATGAGGGAGTTCTCTTAGGATTTGATGCCTTCCTATAGAATTTCCATATTTGGGGAGACAATAACATGACTAGAATCTGTACTGGGAGGGTAGAAGTGCAATGAGAGATTTGAGGAGACCCCTACCATTATCTTTCTGCATCCTATCTAAGCCATCATAGCCAATTTGTAACACATCTTGAATATCCTTGTTTAGCACCTTTGAC
>JAOQMM010000006.1:14094913-14105074 GCA_027563515.1 Erythroxylum platyclados
GATTATGCTCCATTTGATCATATTGCATGATACCTACTGTTTTTGCTCTAGCATGCCACCCTTATAGGGTATTTACTTGGATGTTCATCAGAACATCAGGTAGATGTCCTATGAGAGTGGGATGCTACACATTTAACCAAGGTTATGTTATCCCTAATGATTTGACACCATTAGTTGTCACAAATGAATCCAAACACAACGATTACGTATTGTATTTAAGATTCTAGCAATGGGTTTACTTAAAAACAATCTAATAGAGAATTAAGATCATTCCTACACAACACCCAAGTCAATAAACATAGGATAATATAAACAATCCCTAAGAGAGAAAGAGCACAATACAAAATAAATTGATGGCCAAAATGTGTCTTCGACTACGATTTCACCTCGGAAATGAAATGGAAAAACCTAGCCCTCTATGAGTCTCCAAACAATGCATACTCTGCCCCCTATTTTCTCCCAAAACTGATCCATATTATGTTTTTCCGTTCAAATGTCATTTTATACTAAAAATTAGGGATTTGGGTAGTCACACGGTTGGATACATGGCCGTTTATCCAACCGTGTATGTCATAAAATATGCCTAATTCATGAACTTACATAGCCGTGTAAGTAGATACACAGTCATGTATCTTCCAAATCATCTTCAAAGCTTCACTTTCTTACATTTTCTTATCTCATCTTTACCCCAATCTATCTCCTTCTTGTTCCACACTGACAATTGAGTTTAAACTTCAAGATGATGGCTAAAAGAATATACTTTTAACTCACTTTAGCTCTTATGCTTCCAAATTGTACCAAAAACCAAACATGAACGAAAATGAGTTTTTTAAACATTTCATAGCAATAATCACTAAGTGTTAAGAAGTGAATGTATAAACAATTAAGCACACATCAATTTCTCCCACATTTAGCTTTTGACCGTTTTCGGGCAAAACAACAAAATCAAAGTCACAACCCAAAATACTTCCATATTTTTCATATTTCCTAAGAATAGATAATCATAAGAAAAGTTGAATAACTTTCAAAACCGCGGCAAGAATTTAACAATAATTCCTCTAATCATGATCAATCAATAATCATCACTTTTAAAAACTGAGCAATCTAGAGTTAGACTTAGACAGAATATTTTTAAATATTATTGATCCATAGGTACACTTAAACACCATTCATGATCATGAAATTTCACGATTTATTAATATTCAATCTTAATAGGACAATGACTAGGAACAATTTAAAGTTAATACATAAATGCAATATGAATCTCATAGTTATGATCTCATCATAATTTAATTTACGATGTAATTTTATCCCATGAATTTTATGATATACATTTAAATATGTATAAGATAAAGAATGACTTTAAATAACTATGTCACTAAACTACAGCTAACTTCTTGGTTATAAGGTATAATCAACTTTGGCATTAGCTTAACTGGGGCACTTCAAAAGACTATAAAACTGCCACCAACCATATTCCTTATATCATAAAAACATCGTGCAAACTTCATAAGCTATAAAGAAGTAAAATCTCTTATAAGAAGACAAACCCTTACATATATCACTTCAATTAATCTTTCTTTGGTTTAATTATACTTTAATTTTATATGTTAAGTTGTCCGTCATGAATTGTATTTTATAGAATTTAGGGTGTGCGAAATTAGCAATTTTGATTCCATAATTATTCAATAACAACTAAACAACTTTAATCAAGTCATAAAATTAAAGATAGTTCTAATACCACTAGTAGAGAACTAAGGTAGCATCTAATCTTGTGCACAATGAAATAAACATGAAACCTTATTATTTGACTTTTCAAAAGACAATATCACTTTAAAATCTATAACATAACTAATACACAAAACATAATAAAGCATGAATCATGGTTTGTACCTGATTGTAAAACTTGATTCTTTTCTTATTGTTTCTATCAAAATATTTTTAAAATTGGTTCATCTCAGCCACTGTAACTGTGCAAGTGTCCGACCTCTAATGGTACCTATAAAATTTATTGAGAGAACTCTATAACAGGTATAGAGAGGATTAGATAAGATGTGCTAACTCTTTTAAAACTTAAGCCTATTTATAACAGGTTCGGACCTTTTAGGAATTTAATTTAAATAAAATTCTAATTTTAATTAAACTTTAATTAAAATTAAATATCAGTTGAGCCTAAATACAATCCAACATCTCATATCTATCTTTATTTATTAAATATCTCATGTTTAATCATAAACTTTCTCAAACTTAGTATCAAGTCTAACTAAATTAAAACACTTTTCATCTCTTTAACATGTTATTAGTGTGTGATTCATTAGATTTCCAAATATGTTGGCAATAAATTTAAATTATAAACTTAAATTATATTGAGGATTAGACAAATTGAACTCTTTTAATTTATATTTAATTATGTAATTAAAAAATTTATATATATAGATCAACATTAACATATAGAAACCCATTAGGACTATCTAGATATATCAAAGTGATTTTTTCTAACCTATTTGTATAGATTTTTTCATATAATTCAATCTTTTTATCACATAATATTTGATTAGACATATAATATAAAATTAATGTCTACTTTATTTAAGTTCAATCATGTTAGTTCACTATCATTAGTAATTAATTTAATAAATGACACTTGAAAACTATTTTCATAGTGTCATTCTAACTTGGACAAAGATTTTTCAAATCAATACTAATTGAGAATAATGAAATATTCTTCATAATTACTTTAGGATGATCAATTATATATTAATCACCCAACTACCTTTTATATAGTTCAATTTATATCCAATGACTAGCGATTGAGATACCCTTGACTAGAATATAGGTTATAAGTAGTATCAAAACATAAGAATTCTTATATGAGATATTTTGAAGATTTCAATTTAAAGAATCACTTATACAATTATCAGAATTAAAAATTTTATACACTTACAAATGATGTTCAAAATAGAATTCTTATATAGTGTTAGTTTAAAGAACTTGTTCTATAATAAGTATCCACACATTTGTTTAAGTATCTTTATATTTTTACTCTATGAGATCGACTATTTCCTTCATAAGAAAAAAATATAATGTGTACTAGTCTTTTCACGCTCTATTAATATTCAATCTTAATACGACAATAACTAGGAAAAATTTAGGGATAATACATAAATGCAATATTAATCTCACATTTATGATCTCATCATAATTTAATTTGCAATGTAAATTTATCCCATGAATTTTGTCATATATATTTAAATATGTATAATATAAAGAATGCCTTTAAATAACAGTCACTAAACTACAACCAACTGTTTAGTTGTAAGGTATATCCAACTTTGGCATTGGCTTCACTAGGGCACTTCAAAACACTATAAAACTGCCACCAAACCATATTCATTATGCCATAAAAACATCGAGCAAACTTCGTAAGCAATAAAGAAGTAAAAAGAGTCTTATAAGAAGACAAACTCTTATATATATCACTTTAATTCATCTTTCTTTGTTTTAATTATACTTTAATTTTATATGTTAAGTTGTCCATCGTGAATTGTATTTTATACTAAGGGGATATGTTAGTTTGTTAAAGTTATCAAGAATTTTATTATTACAAATAAGTTGTTAAAAATGTAAAGAGAGTATAATCTTATAATTATATTATCATCAAATCATCTTAATATGAAAGATTTTAACTTAATTTAAATTTTCAAAATATATATTCTTTACAGTATATAAATTTTTATTTAATTAATTAAGCATTATAACACTAGAATTGAAATAATTATGAAAAAAAATTACTCCTGACAATGTTTTTCATATCCCGATCGAAAATGATTACAAAATGCCTCATCAATTCATGAATATTTGAAAAGAATTACAAAGTCAAAGTTTTTAAAGATAAAAATAGAAATAATTATAATTGTTATCTTAAAGAAAATGAGAAATAGTTATAAACGTTATATAATACTTTTTCTCAATTTTTTCTATTGATAATTATTTTATAGTAAGGGAATGTATAATCATTACCTTTCGAGTACGTACTAGATAAAATTTTCGATATATGCAATAATCTATTTAATTACATGTTTTAAATAATTTATTTAAAAAAAGAATGAGTCAAAACTAGCATATAGATTTGATTCAACTTGTTGATAATAGATTAAATATCTCAATATTTTCTATATTGAAAATTGAAAATGTTTATAAACACCTTTCATCCCAAAATTTAAATTGGAAACTAATTATAATTACCCCTCATTCCAATATTAGAATTAGAAATAACTATAAATACTTTATAAAAATATTCTCTCTTTTTTATTAGTATTTCTTACATTGAAATTGAGAATAATTGCAAACACCTCATCTTAATGCTGGAATTGAAAATAGTTACAATTACCTTACATAGACATCTATTCCTTTTTTTTCCATAAATTATAAATAATTAAAAACACCCATCTTTTAATATTGAAATAAAAAAATTGTAAACACACTGACCGTCTTATTGTACCTCCTAAAGATTCGAATCATAATAAGAGAGAAAGAACTCCATCCTCCCAAAGCTGCCACTGCCAAGCCCCTTATTGTTCTCTTAATAATATACAAGTATAGATAACCAAATTAGACCATTAGATGCCGCAACCTACTCTCCTAAATGGTTAGCAGCACGACTTTCTATTATTATCCATTCAACTACTTTTAGGAGTCGCCTACCCTTTCGGTCTTTTAATGGGACCATAAATTGTGTGTATACACTGTCATTTGAATTATGGCAGAGGAAGAGATGTTTAGCCTTTTCTCCTATAAATCTAAAAAGGGTTTAATGGTGTTACCTAACCTTTTATTCACGGAATAATTCAATGAGATTTGAATAAAACTCTCCAAAATTATTCGTTAGTATCGATGCCGGTAAAGAACTAATCGACTTATCAAGATTTTATTAATCAGAAACACAGAAACAAAAATTACTTTTTATAATTTTTATAAATTTTAAAAAATAAAAATATAATAAAATCAAATGCCTTAAAATTTAACCATTTACGTTTAATTGATACAAAACTTGCATTTGCCATGTATAAATGAGTGCACCTACTACTACAAATACTAGGGCAGTTGAGTAAAGTAAAAGTAAAGCAATAACATGAGAGCTGTGATGCGTGCAAGATATCACGTAAATTGCTTCTACTTTCCGCAAGGACAAATGAGATATTTTATTATGAATGAAAATTGTAAAAATAAAATAAAATAGTAATAATAATACCAGTATAAAAAAGGTTTTAAGCATGTAGAAAAAAGGAAGAGTTTCGTAGGGACAAATATCTTGTAATTTGTTGGCATTTCAAATGCTTTTTTTGTGCTCTACAATTGGTTTTGAATCTTTCATAATTGGGACCATTTTATAGTACAGACGGAACAATAATAATTTCAAGCTTACTCTCCACAATTGACTGACAGAATCTCATTAAACACAGGCACGCAGCACCGCCGGCATGAGATTTTATTGGCACGTCATCTTTTAGACCACTTTGATCGAAACTTGTAACTGTGTGATCATGACACGTATAAAGTTTCCCACAATATCCTTCCCATGCGCCCCCCCCCCCCCCAAACTGGTTAACTATTAGCTTATCTAGTTTCTTTCGTTCTCTCTAATTTCTGGTCAACATTTATTTGTTGTTTATTCTTGAATCAAATTTCAAAAAGTCAACATCCAACAGCGCCAGCTCCCGCTATAAACAAGTAACCCAAAACACAAGCGAACCAAAGAGCAATGGCGCTTCTCAATCTCAAACTTGGTATCGTTCCTACAGAAGTCAGCCGCTCCCGCCACGGTCTGTTCCCGGTGCGGTCATCTCGGGCAGGTTTAGTAACAAAGAGAATTAATGCAGCATATGACAAAACGATGAGGAATGAGAAGAAAAAGCCTGAAATATGCACGGCCGACGAGCTTCACTACGTGGACGTAGCCAATTCTGAGTGGAAAATCGCCCTCTGGCGTTACCTGCCTTCTCCTAAGGTATTGGGTGGGGTGAGGGTTACATTCTGATCGCATATACGACGTAGCCTAATAACAATAGCAGTACTAGCAGCAGCAGTGTCATGTGTTTTTGAAGTTTTTAAAGAAATAGAAATAACTGGTTTCGACGCATTGTTTCCTTTAATGTATGTGCTATGTCAATTCTTGCAGTTATTCTTTTTTTTTTATCAATTATCTAATTGATTTTTTGTTTTTTTGTAAATATAGTTTGCTACTAATATATTTATATTGAGCTGTGTTGAGTGTTATTGACACCTGACAGGCACATGCAAGGAAGCATCCATTGTTACTGCTGCCGGGAGTCGCTACCAATGCAATTGGATTTGATTTGTCCCCTCAGGTAACCTTCTCCTTTTTATATCATATGTATATATCTTGGATCGGCTTCGGATTTTGAGAACTCAAAACTTTAAAAATTACCAATATTTAGGAATAGTCCGACCACGCAATTAATGTATTATTCAAGTTCAACGTCGCAAAATTATTATTCAATAAATGAATAACAAGACTCTTTAAGGTGGTGGGTACTTCTTGGGGTTGGGGTGGCGTCTGAGGTGGTAAAGGGGGAGTATGTTGGTGGCCGCCATAGCCAAGGCAAGAGATGGATGCACAAAGTTGAATCCCAAGAGTGGAGAAGCTGGAATTTTCGAAATTAGCTAGGATAGGATGTCAACGCTAGCAGTAGTGGGCCAATGCTCAACAAAGGAAGATACATCCACGACGCAACCTGACGGGAGCTTAAGCTTCCTAATCGTATGATTTTCGTAGATTTTTCGTTTCCAATAGAAACTTTACGAGTAAAAAACGCAACTTTTGCCTAGACTTTAAACGATACAAGTCTTTTTTGTGGAATCGTCTGTGATTGTGATTGAACTCTTCCATCTCTGATAAGACTGACTATTATGGAATACAGTCGTCATTTGCGCGTTTCATGTCAACCCAAGGATTTGATACTTGGATTCTTGAACTTAGAGGAATTGGATTGAGTGCACATGTGATGGAATCTAAATCTGACAAATTGCATTCCAAGCTATTGGAATCTGTAATAAATTTTCCCGAAAGACTCTCAGGCTTCCTGGACGGAGGTTAGTACAAATAGCTGTGATATTGGACTCTGTGCAATTTATGTTGGTTTAATGGCGTTAACTAAACATGTATGCTTGCAGGTCAAAACTCTGTTATCAAAGGCCTAAGTAGGGATTTCAGCCAAAAGCTTCTGAATTTTATTGAAGAAAGTCAACAATATATCAGGCCGTCATTTTTTCGTTTCCTCGAGCATGCACCAGTGGACGACTTTCTTGAACAATTTGAACAAATGAGAAAGTATAATTGGGACTTTGATCACTATTTGGAAGAGGATTTGCCAGCAGCGGTGAGGTGTTATTTCTGTTAGTGTAAATATATTATGTTTCACGCCTGATAATTACTAGTCCATTCTCATTCATCTACACTGGAGTGTTCTCTGTTCTCTACTATTTAGTCATCAAGTACTTCGCTTACTCTCCTTTATTGGATCTTCCTTCCCTCGTTGTCTTGTCTTAGATGGAGTACGTAAGGACTCAATGCAAGCCCAAAGACGGAAAGCTGCTTGCCATTGGGCACTCCATGGGTGGCATTCTTCTATATTCATTGCTCTCACTATGCTGTAAGACAGTCTTCAGTTTATGCTTCTTAAATGTGTTACCGTTGAAAACCATGTGGTAATAATCCATATGGAGTTTCTTATTAGTAGCAAGTGAATGATGTGCTATGGCATGATATTTATTACCTGTTTTGGTTACCTTTATTATTAATCATCTCGTCTGTATTTGGCTTCCTTTAATATCTTACTTCGGATCATGATTTATGTAGGGAAAGTTGAAGTTTAATATAACATTACTACCCAAGAATCAACCAAGTTATGGCTTTATATTTGATTAAAAGCCTATTCAGCCTTTAGAGGCCGTCAAGTATATTATGTTAGTTGGGTCTTTCATTCACTTGACATGAAGTGCATATAGATAATTTATTGAGAAGCCTTCTATTGAATTGTCAAATATGCAAAGTTTCTTCATAATTGAGTTCAAAAGAACTGTGGATTGTCTGAATTAGCCTTTCAACTTGTTTGGGTCATGCAGTAAAAGGCTAAATTCAACTGATAGCCTTTTACTATTTGACTTGCCTGCTCATCGGCTGTTGTTTATTGTACCTGATGTATAACAAAGACTTGAATGTACTGTATAGCAGGCACTTTGTTGGTGTAGAAGTAAACTCCAGCAATGTAAACTAAAAAGGCACCAATTGTTACTGGAAGTTAAGGAATGTCAAATCCCATTGTATTTAACTAACATGTTTAAGGTCAAAAGATCTAGTCCAGTTCCTACTTTAAAGGCTATTAATTTACTTCAATCCTTTGGCGTCTGAATTTATCTGCATTGTTTACTATTCACTTCTCATTATTACTAGTTGTCTACTAAAGTTTGATGTTTAATATCTGCAACATTTACAAGTGACCTGTGTTTATTTCATGAAAGAAGTATGATGCAGATATTTCATGTTATGTTCTTGTTCAAAACATATATTTCATGTTGTGTTCTCTCCAATGACAATATAAATACTGTTTAGAATTTGAAGCAAATAAAACTCATCAAATTGTAAAAATTAGTTAAATAGATCATGTAACTAGGCGTGTTTAACCTGCTAAACTGATATTACTGTAGCTTTTCAAGGAAGGGAATCTGGATTGACATCTGTCACTACTTTGGGGTCGTCACTTGATTACACATCGTCACAATCTACGCTAAAATTGGCCATACCAGTTGTAAGTGATAGGGGCATCTAGGCTTTCTAAAAACTTACTCTTCAGTTATGTAACATAACTGATTCCAATCTATTTTTGGTACTTTCAGGCTGACCCTGCAAGGGCTCTTAATATCCCTGCAATTCCAATTGGAGAATTCATCTCTGTCATTCATCCTCTTGTATGCCATCCTCCTTATGTTTTATCTTGGTTAACTCATCAATTTTCTTATCCAGGCATGGTCGATCCACAGTTGTTTGAAAAGCTTGTCCTGAACAATTTCTGTAAGTAATGTATTTCATCTTGACTAATAAATACTTTAAAGTGTTCCAAACAAAACTGTTTGTAGTTACTTTGGCACCCACATATTAGGAAAGTATAATCTAAGTGAATTTGCAAGTCTAGATGGTAGCAACATGAGGGGGCATAACTAGTATGATACTGCCTGAGGAATTTCATGTCATTGACTTTTTCGTTATCATTGCACCAACTGTGGTCAAACCAATGGTAACCTTGGCACGAAGGAAAATGATTTTGTTCTCTCAGCTGATGGTGAACCTGAATATGCATCTTGTGTTGTTCATATGCATTATTATGAAGATTATTTATAGAGGAATCTTATATATCCATTGGTGATCTTTGTCGTTGTATGTTGATCAGTTTGAGGTTAGTTAGATAATAACATACATCAGGGAACTTGAATAATTATCAGAGAACATGGGTGGAAGCGCACTACCTCTTTTATTTTCTTGTTCATTGATCATAATACTAAGATATCTCTGTTGATCTAGTTTATTGCCTATTTTTCTTTCTTTTTGCTAACTTTTACCTATATAGCTGTCAAAAATCACAATCTTTGAACAAGCATCCTCTGGCTTGCATCGCTTTTGAACCTAATTTTTGTGTACCTGTTATCATATGTTTTATACATTTAGCTGTGAGTTCTGGTCCTAAATAGCACAGCAGCAGCAATCTGTCTGCAGCATTGTCTCTACTAAGCTTAAATTAGAAGTTGAATTCAGTAATTGTGGCCATTGTTTGTATGCTGTTTATGGAGCAGTTTAAGCTCTACTAGTTTTTTGTGGTTTATTTGCACTATCCTTATTAGCGAGGTGATTGATCTTTGACAAGTTGGAAAGCACTAACAAATTCCATGGACTGGGAATTAACTAACAAAACCTTTAGACAAACTGCATGAGCATTAAAGTACTGGTGTTTATACTGCAATTTCTATGCCTCCTTGTAATAAGAGCCAACCCTTGCAAGCGTGAGAATGACATAGAAGGAATCACCTGCTTCTCAGGTGGATTCCAGATCGTTATTAGACCTGCTTTCCCTATGGCTTTATTTCTAT
>JAOQMM010000006.1:14105174-14117105 GCA_027563515.1 Erythroxylum platyclados
GATAAAGAATAGAATAGTTATTCTTAGGAATAAAATAAAGGAGGAATAGGATAAAACGAGTGTTACTTTATTGGGCCCCCTCTAACCTGGAATCAACAGCTTCTGTTCATCTTTTCTTGCTCCAGACCTACACCCCTTCTGCTTCTGTAGCTTCAGCTTTGTTCTCTTCTCTCCTTCCTCAGCAACCTTCCCCAACCCACCTTGTTTCCATTCTCAGCCCCTCTCTTTTCCTGTCCCTCTATTTTACTATTTGTAAAACTAACTTTCAAACTTTCATTGTGGCTAGGGTTAGTTTTTACTTTTTCCAGTAATGACTAACCTAGTCTTTGATCTCACACTCAACCAAACCAACTTCCCTCTCCTCCAGCCTGCTCTTGCCCCCAACCTCATCCATGACTCATGTCCCTCTGGCTTTGTTAATACTATCTCCTCTCCTATTAGCTTTCTATCAGAATCCTGCATTCCTCCCCACTCTATAGGTACAGTCCAAGACTCAGCTTTGCACTCCCTCTACTTAGACAGGCTCTGATTCAGGTAACCCCAAAGTGAGTTGGAAATAAATAGTGGGAGATGCCTTGGATTAAAGTTACATTACTACCCACCGTCACCTTAAGATTGTGTAGACATAGTAGCCCCCTGGAGATCTTGAGCGATGGAGCAAACAAGTAAGCGTCTACTCTAGTAGGTTTTTTCATGGAAAGAAGGCCAACCTTCCCATTTTTATACAAATGGGCTATGCAGAATTGGAAAGCAAGAGGCCTGAAGAACATCTTGCTTACTGAGGACAGTTAATTCCTCATTGTGTTTAACAAAAAAGTTGAATCACAAAACATAATTGAATCTAGCCCTTGGCATATTAACAACAGGTCGATTTTCTTATAGTTGTGGCAACCAAGTATGAAGCTCGATTTGCTGCAGCAATCCAGGGTACCTTTATGGATCAACATACATAATATTCTCTTGGAGTATTGGTCTACTAGGGGACTCAGTTACCTAGCTAGCTACATAAGACAACCTATTGGAATAGATGAGGTTATAGCCTTCTTTAAAAGAATCGACTATGCAAGGTTGTGTATAGTGGTGGACATAGAAAAGGAGCTTCTTTAAAAGTGTGAATGTCCCTACTTATTTGGAATGTAATGGGTATTAATTGCCCCAAAAACCTTATGGTGCTCAAGGATTACATTAAAGAAATAAAGCCTATGTCGATAGGTGTTTTAGAGACAAAACTCAAGAGGGATAGATGTAACAATAAACTCTCATTCCTGGGTAACCACTGGAGGACAATCATAAATCATGATCTCCATCACTATGGTAGCATCATTGTAGCATATGCCTCTAGTAGAATTAACCTTAAGATCCTGGATAGCTCAGAACAACATATTCATACAACTGCTTCAATGGTACATGAAAGAAAGGATTTCCTCATTACTATCATATATGGTTCTAACCTTAATTTCCAAAGAGGGGCCTTATGGGACAAATTAAAGAATCTCCAAATCTCAAACAACTCACGATGGATACTCATTGGAGATTTTAATAGTACAATGTTCCCTTTTGAGGCTGACGGAAAAAACTTTATAGAGGAACTCAGGAAGTGTGTGGAAACACAGGAACTTACTGACTTGAGATTGGAAGGTAATTTCTTTAACTGGAATAATAAATAGACAGGTGGAATATTCATAAAAAGCTGGATATAGTCCTTGTTAATGATGTATGGCTTGAACAATTTCATGATATCAAAACCATTTTTGATAACCCTTATTTTCAGACCACTCACTGATAATCATTTCAAACCTTAACAAGGCTTTCACTAGGACATCCCCTATCTGCTTTAATAATTACTTGGTTGATAATGATGGATTTGAGGAGGCAATACTCAAAGGGCTGGTAGGCTCAATGTAAGGATTCAGGTGCTATGTATGCATGAAGAAACTAAATATGGTGAAATAGGAGTTAAAGCTTCTTAACTAGAACAAGTACGCAGATACTCAAAAGGCCTTAAACTTATCTCTTCTCCAGCTGAAGCAAGATCAGGGCAAGCTATTTGAGAACCCAGGAGATCAAATAAGGCTAATGGAAGAAAAACAAGCTTTGATGGATTACACAAGCACAGGAGATAGGCAGCTCTGTACTACAATAAACATCAAGAATACTTTGGTTGAAAGAGGGGGATAAGAATACATCTTTCTTCCACAACTCAATTACCTTTAGGAGAAACTTGAACAAAATTACCTCTCTGACTAGAAGTGATGCTAGCATAGCACAAACACAAAAGGAATTGAAACAAAAAACTTTGAACTTATTGAAAAGCTTGGTGGGATCTCATAATAATGATTCCTCTTCCAAATGCTAGCTTTGTCTTAGATCACATCACAAAAGATAAAGCTAATTTCCTAACACAACCTTCCAATGCAGAAGATATTAGAAGAGTTATCTTTTCTCTCAATCCTAAAAAGCTCTTGGACTTGATGGATGGAATTCTTTCTTCTTTCAAAAAGCATGGCTCCTATAAAAGACATTGTTACAGAAGTTGTCCTGAAATTCTTTAGCATTGATAAGATGCTCAGAAACTTCAACAAATCATACATCTAACTAATACCAAAGGTACCCAATCCATGTTCCCTACAAGACTATAGGCTGATATCTTATTGTAATTGTAACATCATATGTGTGTTGAAAAATCTCATCATTGATACTCAAAGAGCTTGTATTTCTAGTAGACTAATTAGAGATAATATTCTACTTGTGCAAGAACTGTTCAAAGGATATGGAAGGGTAAATTCAACCAAAAACTGTTGTATTAAGGTGGATTTTCACAAGACCTTTGACTCAATAGAGTAGAATTGCACAATACACATTTTGGAAGCATTCAGATTCCCTAAATTGTTTGTTAACTGGATCTATCAAAGCATCTCAACCACCACTTATGGAGTTCTTGTGAATGGAGAACCAACAACCTTGTTCAAGGGAGGAAAAGGGTTGAGATAAGGAAATCCCATTTTCCCTTGTCTCTTTATTCTTTGTACAGAATGTCTCCCCAGACTTTTACACCATTATATTAAGCTTTATAGGAACTTCAGGTTTCACACCAAGTGTAAGAAATTGAATATCTCAAGTATAGCATTTGCAGATGACTTGCTACTATTCTCTAAGGCAGATGATAAATCAATATCCATTCTCATGTCAGCCCTTCAAACTTTCAAAATGATGTCTGGTTTGAGTGTGAACAAGGGTAAGAGTTTTCTAATGGTGTCTGTTGGAGCTAAAAACCTAGGGCCTTGGCTTTCAACAATCACGTCTTCCTATAGGAGAATTTCCATTTACATATTTGGGATTACTAATAACCACAAGGAGGCTAAAGCATAGGGATTGTGTGCCACTGCTAAAGAAAACCAAAAGAAAAATGTCACTGGCATAATAGATCACTCTCCCATACTGGAAGAGTCTAGCTCATAAATTTTGTTCTCAGCTCTCTACACATCTATTGGACTACTTACATCTCCCTTTCCAAAGGGTTGATCAGGATATTGAACGTATGCTAGGTAATTTCCTATGGTCTAGTAAGTCCTCTAAGAAATCTCACTGTAATGTGAAGTGGACTGAAGTGTGCCAAGCTAAAACTAAATGGGGGGCTTGGTATAAAATCAGTCTCATTTGTCAACAAAGTCTTATCAGTCAAACGATTATAGAGGATCACTAATGACAGAGAAGTCCTATGGGTTTGGTGGATTTACCAATCCTATCGCAAGGGGAATAGCTTGTGGGAATTGAAATGCAAAACCACTTCATCATGGTTCATTTCTCGACTCCTAAAGCTGAGAGAACCACTCTCTAGATTAATAGCTTGTAGAATAAGGAATAGGAAAGAAGCATATTTCGATAATTGGTACAAACTAGGTCTCCTATATAAGAATGAACTAGCTCAAAGCTTAAGTAATCTATTCCACTCAAATGCTAATGTGAGTTCAATACTAGGGAATGACAACTAGTTAATCAATTCCTCTTTGATATTAAACAGGTATGTGGAAGATGTTTACATTTGGTTGAATCACCTATCAGGTTCATTCACTAATGCTTCCTGTTCAAAGGCATTCCATTCTTGGGTTATTCAATTGTCTTGGTATATAACAATATGGTGCAAGCAAGTCCTACCTAGAATTCCTTCCACATGTGTTGGTGCACCAAGAGAAACTGGCAACCTTGGATAAGCTGAAGTTCCTGAATAACCCAACCACTTCCTGTTACCTGTGCAGCAAGGAGAATTAATCCATTTCCCATTTATTTTTTAACTTTGATTACTTGTCATTCATTTGGAATAACATACAAGTCTATGCAGAGCTATGAGAAGAAGCATATCTTACTTGATGCTACTCAAGATAATAGGGAAGGTAGAGGGCTTACGAGAGCTGACAGAACCATTTTAAACAATGCATTTTATAAGCTCTATGTACTACATTTAGAAAGAAAGGAATGCTTGACTATTTCAAGGATCAGGCATATAAGGGAGCAGGTGTTGAGGAAGCTAATGTTAGGCATAAGAGAGCAAATTCTTACTAACCAGCTTCAAACAATTTGCAGTCCTGAGCTAGCTAGCTCCTGGAATCTGTAAAAAGAAGACTCTCCAGGTTCTCCTTGCAAGCAGATGAAAATTTTAGGGGCAAGGTTACTCCAGTGAAAGGAATTTAGTGTAGTGTTATCCAGCTTATCCTCTAAAAGTTTGTCTTAGTTTTAGTGCCATTATGTGTCTAATGGATTGGTTTCTTGTAACCTTTGACTTCAAGATAGAACTCTTTAATATGTTGTACCAATTATATTATTCATTTGGAATATATTTTCTCTGCCTCCTTGCGGCCCTTCAATAATTTAGAAGGTTTGATCATAATCCACAGGCACAGTACCTGCTAAACTTCTCTTGCAGCTAGCTACAGCATTCCAAGAGGGTGGATTACGAAGCCGGAATGGAACTATTTCTTACAAAGACCATCTAAGCAAAAGCAATGTTCCTATACTAGCAGTTGCTGGAGATCATGATCTTATTTGTCCACCAGAAGCAGTATATGGTAATGTGTAGTCGTGTGATTTTTGATTGATTTTCATCTGCAATCTAATTCTCGTTCCCGCCATTACAATGGAGCAGATACAATAAAGACCATCCCTGAGCATTTGGTTACTTATAAAGTCTTTGGAAAGTCTAGCGGTCCACATTATGCTCATTATGATATTGTGGGAGGTCGACAGGTACGAGCTAATATGATGGTTTTGAAAGATGTAGATTTGTTGTTTCTTTTTCCTTTCCCTTCACAATTCTTAGGGCAACAAAAAAAGTTGTGATTTGAACCACAACTAGTTGCATACTCAGCAAGCTAGGAAAATGTAGAACTTGATTTATGAGCAACAATTTTATACATATCACTCATTCCACGCAATAGTAACCAATGTTTTTTGACAGGCTGCACACCAGGTATATCCGTGCATAGTCAATTTCCTCAACGCTCACGATGTTTGACTTGATTTGAACATACTCAACTTTAGCTGCCTGGCTTCTTACCATGAAGGAAAAGTTGGTGATTGAAAAGAGGCATTTCTAGGAGATCAATTGCTTCGTAAATTCTTATACATGGAATCAGGCTCGGTTTGTATATATTGTAGTGTCTGTATAGGTTCTTGTACAGTACGCAAAGAAAATAGCAAACGTAGCAATAGAGGGGATATAGCAGTCCGAAACAAATATTTAATCATTGAGGAAATGATATCAAGTAATTGTTTTCAGAGCATGTATTGCTTGTAGAATCAGTGTTGTTTGGAAAATGGTTGCAAGAGGTTATTTTCCCTATCAGATGAACAAGATTTTTGCACCATATTGTGCGGCCGTGATAAGAAATTCGATCTTACCACTCTCCAGTAATCAGCATAAGCAGCACTCCTTTTCCATCCCCTGAAATATGGATAGTTTTGAATTGATCGAGTAATAATATTAGCATACTCATTTGACATATCAAGGCGTTGCAACAATTTTCCTCTATCGATCCTGCGACCACTGCCACTTGAAACGACTGGTTTTAGTCACTGTGATGAATAACCTGAGCCTTAATAGAGTCGATGAGAAAAATAGTACATCTTATCTAATCCAAAAAAGCCTTTTCATTTTGTTATTTGGTTTTTTATTTGGATTTCGTTTTGGAGCAAATTTCCCATCTTATTTTTGTGGGAGTTGAACATAAAACATAAACTAAAGAGAGGGGTCGAATTTAATTTGGAGATGTTATAGTGGAATTTAAGCTTGAGTTTGGAACTATATGTTTACTTGAAGAGTCTAATCGTAATTAATTGCAAAGTTTAATGGTTAAATACCAAATAAGCTCTTGATGTTCCTGATTTATCTATATGTTATATGTTATTAAGGGTTAAATAGGTTGTAAATTTGGTATCTTTATAGTATATTTTATATAGATTATAAGAAGTTTTCTTATGTGTAGTTTATTGTTTTATAGGTAATAATTTTGAGAAGAAATCTTGGAATTGAGTACTACTTTCTCCTAGTCAATTAGGAGCTAACAATATAGTCAAACTTTTCAGAAAGCATCGGAGGTTATTTCAAGTCTGAACATGTTAAAAATGAGGGAATAATCTAACAGAGGTCAAATTGGCTAAAGGAGAGAAGTGCATGTCTTTTGCAAGGTGCAAGAACTAAAGAACTAGTAGCCAACCAACGTTGGTTACAATATGATATTAGGTACCAATCTTATAATGGATGGGAGAAGTTGAGAAACAAAATCTAACCTGTGTCGAATTTTAACTTAGATTAGTTGAGAAACAAAATCTAACCTATGTCGAATTTTAACTTAGTGTCAAATGCTAGATTTGTCATGGTATTTACGCAAGAAGTTCTAAAAGTTAACCAAGGTTGATGTTGGAAGCCAGTTCAATGTTGGTTCTTGTGCACAATTTTTGAGGACACGTATTAAGCAACTTAGAACTCTATTTTGTAAGCTTAATTATAAATGTTATCATTAAGTTTAACCTAGGAATTTTTAGATGGTGTTTGGCAACCACTTTACTTGAGTTTTCATAGTTTATTCTTTTTTAGCATCAAAGAAGGGTTAAAAGCAAGATGGAGGAGACTGTGACACTTTCTTTTTTCTTTTTTCTTTTTTCTTTTCTTACGATAAGATTGATTTATTTTTGTTTTTTTATATATTTAGTAGCTAAAAACCTTAGGGTTTGGGATATAACTTGTAATAGAATATTCTTAATTATCAATATATAATTTGATTATTTGTTTGTTGAATTTATTCTTCTTATTCTTAATTGTTGAGTTTGTGATTGGTCATCACATATTCAATCTTGGGGATTATATGAAGGACTGTGAGGTGAAGTATGATCTATTCACTAAGAGAATAAAAACTTTAGACATAAAGATAAGGATATTCTAGACTTTTGTGATAACCAAATATATTAACTATTCTTAAGGAATTTGATTATGTTGAATTGCACATCGAGACATGATAATTACTTAGTTGAATATACATATACATACTTACATATAGATTATAGATTAAGTTTTTAGTTTCGTTATCAAAGACATATACAATTGCTATTTTTATTAACATTAGTTTTTGTTTTATTTTATTTCACTTTTGTTTGCTTTCATTTGTTTTAGGTAGTTGATGCAGGATAGGAGATCTAGGAAAGATAACTTCGAAAACCTATTTCAATTTAATCTTGAAATTGAGTGGACCTATAGAAAAAATAGAGCTAAAAGGAGAGAAGATATGGTTGCACATCAAGATGATATTGTTGTTAGTATAGAGCAACAATAACCAAAAAGAATGTGTATGCAAGACATCTAGTTGCCCATGATAAATGCAAGCCTCTTATGCATTAGATACATCAGTGAGAAATTATAAGCTAAAATAATTAGATCTCTACTTGCTACCAACCTTTAGTGGATCATAAGGTGAAGATGCAATCAAATTCATTGAGGAGTTCTATATAGTATCTAAACACTTCTATTGAATGGACTTACATAAGGTGAGTTTTGGATGAGGTTTTTCCTTTATTGCATAAGAGATCGAGCAAGGACATGATTAATTTCGATAAAGTTGGATGCTTTTAAAGAGTGGGGACAAGTTTGTGATGCCTTTATATTGAGATTTTTTCGTCCATATAAGGCCACTAAGTTGAGGATGCAGATTCAGAGCTTTTTATAGAAGGAGGGAGAAGCATTCCACGAAGCTTGGGAGAGATACAGAACTCTACTTCGCTAGTGTCCACATCATCAATATTCTTTGTAATTGGCGATGTCGTTCTTCTACAAGGGCCTTACACTCACATGTCAAACTTTGGTTAATACTACATTTCAAGGGACTATATATACAACAACTATTGAGGACATAAAAGAGATCATCGAGACCTTAACAAGGAATTTGTCAACCAAATTAATAAGGGGAAGTCAAAATCTTCCCTTTATAAGGTTCAAGCATCTTCAGATTTAGCATCATAAGTAATTAGCCTTTCAAAACATATGAAGATGTTTATGAACTGAGACATGGAAAATAGAGAAGCGTGTTACTAGTGTTGCATGTATGAGCATATTTCCTCTAATTCATTAATGTTAAGCCAGTCTTGAATTACAGTAAGGAAGCAAACTACAAAGCAATTTGTAGAGGAAAAGAACTATAACGAATGATCTCTTTTTTAACACTTAAAAAATTAGGATAAAGGAATCACCAAAAATTTTCATGAAAGAAGCAAGGATTTGGAGTAGGTAGACTTATAAGACCACATGGATTTTAAAATAGACCTCAATTTCAATAGCCATCACTATTTTTAACCAATGGCATATAAGAGATTTACAAACATTTCTTGTCTTTTATAGGTGCAAAATTAGGAAAATTAGACAAACTAAACATACTTAAATATCAATTGGGTAGACTTGAAAGCTGATACAGTTTAATTGTGCACTAATTCATAACTTGGACGTATAAGCGAGCCCATTAACTAAGGTGCTCAGTGAAAGAGGTCTAGATAAGCTTTCTAGCAATACTAAGGTGAACCACCCTAGAGACCAAATGTTAGCTATTATACTTAGGAGTGGTTACAACATTTAATTATGACGTTGTTAGAGAAAAAAAAGTGAGAAAGTTAAGAAAGGCTGAGAAGAAGAATGAGGAAGATGTGGGAAGAAGGGACTTGGCTCTTATTCCATCTTTGATTGGTTTTGCTGAAGATCAAATAACTAGACCCATTATGAATCCTTATGTGTCATCAACTCCATTCTTTAGTAGGCTTAAGAAGAAAACAAATGAAGACAACCTAAAAAAGTTTTAAAAATTATACATTAACATACACTTCAACGAAGCATTAGCTTAGATGCTTTCGTATATGAATTTTGTGAAGGAGATCATCTTCATCAAGAAAAAATTATAGGAGTATGCTACAGTGCTCTTAACAAAAGAGTACAGGGAAATATTTTATAACAAATTACCTCCAAAGCTAAACGATTCAGGGAGCTTTACTATTCCTTACCAAATTAATCCTTCTAATGCTATTAAATGTTTATATAATTTAGGTGCTCGTATCAATCTAATACCTTAATTATTTTTAGGAAGCTAGAAATAGGGAAGTTCAAGCTGATGAATGTGTCACTTCAGCTAGTAGACCAATCCATCTAGTATCTAATTGGGGGTAGTGGAAGACTTACTAGTGAAAGTAAGAAAATTTATCTTTCCTTCTAACTTTTTAGTGATGGAAATGGAGTATGACACTCAGATCACCATTATTTTAGGGAGACTATTATTGGCTATTAGAGGGTCTATAATTGATATGGATGAGGGAAAGCTTACACTTAGCATAGGAAAGGAGAAAATGGAGTTCCACGCATACAATACTTGAAAAAGACCTCTTGGCCTAGATGATGAATGCTATAGGATGGATGTAATTGAATCTAGTGTACATGAGGTTCTTAAGGCAATTGGTGATGATTCATTAATAACATGTAAAGCTTTAGGACTTAAGGAAATGAGGAGGATCATAACATTAGTGATGTTGTTTCTAGGTTAAAAGGAAAACTTAAGCCTTTACCTTCTACCAAAGAAGCACCTAACCTGGAGATGAAGACATCGCCTCCTCGTTGGGGTTATGCATATTTAGGACCAGAGCTTAAATAGAAGTCCAACTAAAAGACCTCTAAATAAGCACTTATTAAGAGGCAACTCAATGATTTTAATTTTCGTTTAATTTATTTTACTTTCTTCTTTTACTTTTTTTACTAATGTGTATTTTCTTTTGTAGGTAAATTTTATAGGATTACTTGGAATTTCACCTCACCATAATTACATGGAATTAGAGGAGATGTCTCAACATTAATTAAGCCATCTAATTGAGTTTAATATCTTATTTTTTTGACATTGACTGTAACATTAAGTTTAAGTATGGGCGGTTGAATTTCTAAAAAGGTTCCATAGTTTTTATGTTTTAACTAACATCTTTTCTTTGTTAGGTTTTGGTGTGATATGTGTGTAGGTTGTATTTTTGTATTATTAGTTGTTAATCCATGCATACATATCATTTTTAATGAGCCAAAGTTTATGGAGGAAAATAATTAGTAGAAAAAAGACAGAAAAAACAAGTTGAAGCATGAATTAAGGGTTACGTAGATGACTAGTGCCACTCTATAAGGTGAGATAGGTGTCAGCATTAAAACAATATAGGAAAATGTCAAGAAACAGAACAAAATCAGCACTGGTATGAAAAGTGTGTCTAGTGCTAGTCTCAAGAGTGAGAAAGACACTGAAGAAGTAAAAGCAAACTGAGGTCAATTTTAAAATATGTAAAATATTAGTATCAATACATGTCTAATACTGGCCTCGTCCTAGATCTCGACATTATAAAATCCATATTCAATTTTTTTATTCCCCCAAAACCTTAAAGCCTCTTCCTTTTCATTATCCAACATCCAAAATCAACCTTTTTCACCTAAATCTTGACTTAAAACATAACTTCTAAATTTTCCACTTGAAATCATTACCATAAACACAAAATCCATATCCTAAAATACAAAATCATCTTTGTTCGTCAACTTTATGCACCTAAAAGGAACAAATTGGGGATTTGTAACAAAAAGAATTTTTAGGAGACATGGAGCTTATATTTTGGATTTCATCTTGTCCAAGTAAGTTATTCGTTCAATTTTATAGTAGTAGACTACTGAATTTGAGTACTAAATTGTTTAAGTTGGATTAATTTTTTAATTGGGGAATATTGGCTACTGTGGATTATTAAGGACAATTAAATTAGGATTGGTATAATTTAACATAATATTAGCATTCTGTGTTAGATATTGTGGGTTTTTGTTAATTATTTGAATGGTAAAAATAGCAGTGTTGTGTGTAACCTTGTGGAGTGTAGATGATTAATGGTTAAGTGTTGGTATATTAGGTTGTATGTTGAAGAATGGCTCCAAGATTCAAGATAAAGGCTAGGAGGAGTCATGTTCCTTCTTCTTCTTCAACACCAACCTCTCGAGAGGATATTTTGAGGTTAATAATTAGGAGAACAAAGAATGGTATAGTAAGTAGAGAAACAACAACATGGTTGTGGAAAAGACTATAATCTCAAATATTGATATGGTTTTTAAGATTCGAAATGTGTTTCAAAATTTATATTGGGATTTTTTGTTGACTTTATAAGGAGATTATTACTTATAGTTGGTAAAAGAATTCTACACCAACATTAAGGATAAAGCTAAACCAAAACTTTTGTCCATATACTCTTATGCTTGAGGCACTAAGGTGGTGATTTAGAGAAGATAATTAAAGAGCATCTCATGTTGCCATCAGAAGGTAGGAGTAATTGCTTCATGAATTGAATTGAATTGTTACAAGTGTATGTGTACAAACATTTCAATTGTTTATGCATGATTTACCA
>JAOQMM010000006.1:14120498-14133177 GCA_027563515.1 Erythroxylum platyclados
CAAACATAAACATACTTGCATTACCATTCAACCAGATCACAAGTTTCCTCACAACACCACTAGATTCTACCAACTATTATATAAGGTGGGCCAGGTCCTGAGCTCGGCCTGGCCCATTAACATCCCTGCCTACTTCAAGTCCCTAGTTTACCTTTGATGACCTTCCTCCTAAAAATGGAGAGAGTGCCTCCATGAATTCAATGCATAGATTCACTTACAAATGACTCAACCAAATAATCCTTTAAGGGATATTTTGTTTGAGTTTACTTCTCATTTTACTGGTACATTATGAAAATGGTGGCAAAGTCTTGATGATTATCGCAGACTTCAATAATACAAGTCATGTCTGCTGGCTTACTTCTTTTTGTAATTCACAAAGAATTCATTGGTGACTTTCAGCTCATTGACAAACAAGTCAGACAAGAGTATTTTGAGATGAAGTGTTGTTCTCTAGATAAAAAAGACCTACAGAAACATTTTCAGCGTATGACATAACGTTATTATCTTCTCAATGGATTCAACGATGTTACTCTCCGTTATACTTTTTATTTCCTTTCTTCCAAAAGAATTACAACCTTAGTTACAAAGGACCATTGATGCACTTCAAAGAGATATGAAAGATATATCTCTTAGAAAAATCTATCAGCTCGTCATAGCTTCTCTTGACAAGATATGTGATCAACAGATGTTTTTCAAAAATATGAGGTGATCCTTTATTAAAAAAGGCATGCAAAAAGCCTTATTTGATGATCAAGTGTAAGGAGAAAAAAGATGTTAATGTCATACAAAAAAGAAACATCATCACCAGAATTTCTCCTACAAGAAATTCCACAAATCCTACGTGTCTCCTAAGGAAGGCTACAAGCTCTTCAATAAAAAGAAACGATGGCAATTTGTCAGATTCTTCAAAAGAAGACATCCTTAAGCTAAGAAGGCAGATCATTGTTTTCTCTGAGAAAAATCAAGACATTTTGCTCGTCAGTGTCCTAATAAAACACAAAGAGATATCAAACTCCTGGATTTCATTGAAGTTATTATGTCCATTTATAATAATGGGAATATTGAAGATCTTGTTGAAGAACAATCCAGTGAAGATGAAGAAACAAAGTTTGTTGTTCCTCTTGGTTCCTTTGATGAGGATGATAACTCATCTGCTATCTCTAGTTCTGATGATGACATGCTCTATATGTTACAACAACAACAGCTATGTTTCAAGCTTGATCCTAAACCTATTCCCCATCCCTATGTTCAAATCCAGTTACTGTTCCAAGATAAATATGATAAACCCATTAAAGTTGTTGGGTACATGGATATTAGATCTTGCAGAAGCATTATAAAGCCTAGCATATTACCTCCTGATGCATAGAGTCCCCATCGTGAATATTTTACTATTGCTGACGGCAATTCCTTCAAGATTGGGCTTATTACTAGAAGGAAAATAGGGGATTTGTTTCTTCCCTAACTGTGTGGCATGGACCAAGGTTCTTGGCAGTAATCTACCTGGCCCAAATATTCTTATTGGAATAAATGTCTATTGTAAGGCATCTCCATTACATATTTTACCCACAGGAATCAGATGTCCTGCCAAATCTAGTTCTTATACAAATCTCATAAATGTGTTTGAACTTACTAATATTCCACCATCATATGAAGCCTTGAGAGATCAATTTTTGAAATATTGCCTTAAGAATCATGCACAGTTCTCTCATTCCAATCCTTTATGGAAGAATCCTCGTTCCTTCATTCATTTTCCTTTCAAGAAGAACGAAGACATCAATCCTATTAAGGCTACTCATCCGAATATGAACCCTGATGATTTGAAACTCGTGCAGAAGAATGTGCTATCCTTCTTTAGCAAGGATTAATTAAGCCCACTAAATTTGATTCTGCTTGTCAAGCTTTTTATGTCAACAAAAGGTCTTAACAGAAACGAGGGAAAAAGAGGTTAGTCATTGACTATAAACCTCTCAATACTTTCCTACAAGATGATAAGCTCTCATTGCTAAAGATTAATACTCAAGTACTATTTCTCAAGGAAGCTATCATCTTCTCCAAGTTTGACTTAAAAGCTGCATTTTGTCAACTTGGAATTGACCCTTAGGAAAGATACAAGACAGCCTTTTGTATTCTAAACGCCTAATATCAATGGACTATCATGCCGTTTGAACTCAAGGTTGCCCCCTCACTGCTTTAATGGGCTATGGCAAAGATTTATGAGCCCATTCTCTATAGTGCTTTGTTCTACATTGATGACATCTTGTTATACTCTAAGACTTATGAAGAACATCAAAACCTACTCCAATCCTTTTTTAATCCCACAAAGCAACATGAAATTATGCTCTCAGCAAAAAAAAAGCCATATTGGGACAACCCAAATAGAATTTTTGGGTATGCATTTCCACAATGGATATTGTCAACCCAATCTACATATCACCAGTGAATTATTGAACTTTCTTGATGACAATCTCACTACTAAATAGATTCAACAATTCCTTGGAACTGTCAACTATATCAGCAATTTCATTCCCTATGTGGCTGATTATACATCATCCTTATCAAAATTGCTGAAGAAGAATCCTCCACTAGAGGGAAAAGATCAAACCACATCCATACAGCACTTAAAGAAAGTTTGCCAGAACCCACCAGCTTTAAAAATTCCTAACAAAGACCAGCGTATTCTACAAACAGACGTTAGTGATCACTATTGGGGTGTTGTATTAATTGAAGAGATTGACGACAAATGACACTACTATGGCCATGCTAGTGGAGAGTTTAAAGAATCTGAAAAGCACTATCACGCAAGCTATAAAGAGATCTTGGCGGTGAAAAAGGGAATTGAAAAGTTCAATTTCCATCTTAGCCCTTATCACTTTATGATATAAATGGATAATACCGATTTTCCTAAGGTTCTTGAGCCTGAAAGGAATACACTTCCAGATAGTCAATTGCTTCGATGGCAAGAATAGTTCTCTAAATATAAATTCACAATTCACCATATTAAGGGACATCACAATATTCTTGCCAACTTTCTTTCTCGACCCAAAAAACAAGTTTAGTTGATCTCTCCTCTTCTCTCCACAACAATACCTCTCCTCCTTCCCATCATGGAGTTTCCTCCTCTCTTTAAAAATCCTCCAAGGTTTGAACCCAATAGAGAAAGTCCTAAACTACCAAAGCCCAACAACATTGAGCCTAATGATTTGTTCATCAACTCACAAAGCCCATGGCCTCCAAATTAGAATGATTCCAAGATTAACTGCTTTATCCAAGCCATGAATCACCTTGAAAAAGACATGGATTCGACAGAAGATTCTAACAATGACAGTAGTGGCCCACATTCTCTCTCTGCCCCTCTTTAATGATTCCTTCTTATCTTATAAAAAAATCTCTGAAACCTAGTGTTTCCCAATCATTCTTCTTTTTATTATTTGCTTTTTAAAAGTTGTGTGAATGATTGTACCTAAAGAATCTTTTCTTTAAAGTTGTTTGTTTTTATTCCCTTGTTTGGTCTATAAAAGCAAAGCTTCTTCATTGTTATAATCATGTTGTATTAGGAGTTTGAACAGTTTGAATGAACAGAAATTTGTGTATTTTTTATCCTATGGCTTCTAAGTTTTTCTCTCTTAAAAACTTGATTCTTGAATAATGTTGTCATAGTCATACAGAAAGATAAATATGTTAGACACTTGCCTCTTCATGAAGATCCTGTGTATCAGAAAATCTTAAGACTATAGATTATGTTTAAGGTCGTTGTTAAACGGGGAAAGATTGGGAGTGTAATATTCCTAGAAAGCAAGCCTTGAGAATTGATACCCGTTGAGAGAAATGGTTTATGTCTTAACCAGCATACCTGAAATTTACACTACAATTTTACTTTATTTATCCCTGCTCTCTAATGGTGTCTACTCATAAGCACAAAGATTTGGAGTCTCTGTATGCCCTCTAACCAAGGGTAACCCGAGTGACGAAAGAAATTACATATTAAGCGCTTTTATCATCAAGTATTTGGTTGTATAAAGTAAATTACTAATTAAGGAAAACCATAAGCTTTTGTTTAATTACTTAGAAAACATAAAAATGTCGATTTGCTAATAAGTAAACCAAAAATTATGTTATGTAGGATACTAAAATCAAACATATTGTAAAGCTATAAAGTCCATACCATTCGGCTGGCGACTCCATGAGAGGAGATTAAATCTTCTGGTTAAATCTTCTTCACCAGAATCATTTATGAGGAAGCTTTACTTTCCAAATTATATAAATTATAAAAAGTTAACTTGGTATGGACAATTTCGAAATAAGTTGCTATCCATCTATCTTCTTATCATCAAAGACTACAGAAAAAGAAGCTAATATGAATGACATACGTTGTCCTGTTACGGGGAACCCGGTCTACTTGTCTTCACCGGAAACTGCATTTATTCTAAACCACATTGCATAATTTCTTGGCTATTATGCTAACGCCATTGACAGAAATAGAATTTTAACTATTGCAGAAACCTAACTACCGACAGACATCCAATCAAACATTTATAAAAGTAGGAATCTTCCTCCATCAATTCCATAGTGAAATCAGTATGATCCTACAAATTCATACAAGTAGGGCATAACAATTCAGGGGAAAATGGGGGTTGTAGCTTCATGCCAAAGAATAAAAATTAGGGGAGACCTCCTGGTAATGGATATGGAATCTATACACCAAATAGAGGCATCGAGATATATTGTATTTTATATATATATATATATATATAAGAATACCAACACTAGCCTCGGGCAACTGGCGCATCCTTACAGACTGGGCATGTATTTTTATGCGCAAGCCATTGTTTTATACATTGGACGTGGAAACCGTGTCCACATTCCAGCTTCCCCAACTCATCATCTGCTTCATAATCCTCCTGTTTAGAACCAACGACACACAAATTATCAGATAAAGGAAAGGTAAGAGTGACCAAAGGTTGAAATTCCAAAAGAACTGAACCAAGAATATTGCACCCTACCTGACAAACACTGCAATTCCTATCCACAATCATGGGAAAATGGGTTGATAGATCATTTACAATGGAGAACCTAATCTTCCTGATGCAATGGCTTATCTCATCTTCCTTTAGTCCAGTACACACATAACCAATTTTATCACCTAGCTCAAGTAGTTCCTGTTTGCATAAGAATAGATAAAACACACACAAAAAAAGAAAGATGAATTTCAGCTGTCCAGAGTAACGCAACACATGAATGAAAGACAAAAAATACCACAGGGTGGATCTGATCAGGAGGGATTTAATATAGTCCCTCATAACATAGTCCCAACAAAAACGTGTACACATCAATGAATACCGCCAGCCACAAACTGATATTTGCACCTGGCAGTCAAAGCTTTCCACCCTTCTCTAAGCAGCACAATCGAAACAAACTTAAGCATACCTCATATGACATGTTGTCAATGTCAAGTCTCAAATCACTAAATCGATCCAATCTT
This sequence comes from Erythroxylum platyclados, assembly GCA_027563515.1. Lineage (NCBI taxonomy): Eukaryota > Viridiplantae > Streptophyta > Magnoliopsida > Malpighiales > Erythroxylaceae > Erythroxylum > Erythroxylum platyclados. The sequence continues at coordinate 14,125,978 of JAOQMM010000006.1, forward strand.
CCTCCCATCATGAAACCATTTTGGAGCATCAATATCTGCATCAGCCAGCACCACAGCTACAATGTTTTAACAACCTTAAGAATATATATATATATACATATATATACAAGGCAATCCAAGCACCGAATGATCAAGGTTATCATTCATTATCCCTCAGATTGCTTCCCATAATAAACAAAATCATTTGACAAAAACAAATGTTCAATTTTCTGTCTGAAAACGGCCAAAACAAAGAAATAAAGACAGCATTGTATGCATCCTTGGGGAGGAACATGATGTTTGAACTCAAATATCAGAAACGCATATTACATGTAACCGAAGAAGTCACGTTCAGAACGTATGATATGGTAACAGGAGATTCAAACCTCATATGTTAAAGGGCACAATCATTACTCTAATAATTCCTCCAAAGTCAACATTATTCTTAAACAGCACAGTTTGGGGTCCAAATTCCTCATGCAAATATTAAACTTGTTGAAGCAACCAAAAATTGATCAATTATCTATGTGAAGTTTCACCCCCGCACAAGATGCATTTCGAAATATGAAATCTCCAAAATCAATATAATTAAGTATTGAACCTTTGAAAACCAAAATCTGAGACTGCAAGTTAATGAAGAAACATAAACCTGAAGCAGCCTGCAAGTTTAAGAAATTGAAATTTTTATGAAAAGAATGACAGAGACAGGATTTAGCTTAATGAGTATTAATTCCTTTTAAGTGAAAATTTTATTATCCGGTGGCATGTTAATGTGTCTTTTCAACACAATGCACTGAATCTCACTCATTATACTAACTATATGGTAGTTTCATGTAGCAACAGTAAAGATGAGGAAAAATCCAGATAAGGCAAGATATGTAGGGTTAACTCATTCTCTGACAACGAATTTAAATTAAAAGAAAAATAAAAGGAGAGAGGAAAACAGAACTTTTGAACTATACTTGTGATCTACAAATGAAGATGTGTTCCCAGTATTACATTGCAAAAGCTAGTTGTCATGTCATTCCATGTGAACAATATCACCCAATTGTTCTCACAATGAAGCTCCAGATTAAAAATAATGGGTGGACATAATATTTTCTGAACAAAAGTGCCATCCTTTGTTTTATGAGGAGCCCTAACAATTGGATTTTGTAGAATACTGCTTTTGCAAATTTCACTTTTAAAACACGAGAAGCAAGATCCCGGTGTGTATGACCTCAAGAGTACAGAAAGGTTTATGGACAACAAAAGAAAGGCATCAAAACCTTATAATGAAGGAGATTAGAGTTCCTTCCAATTTATAATTCTACTAGCATAGAGTATGTCCAAGTAACAATTAAAAGTCTATCAAGTCAATAAGCCAGTGCTATCTCTTACCTATGTTTAAAACTAAGCTCTCAACTCCATGCTCAAAACAACAACACCCATGTTCAACAGAAGAAAAAAAGCTGAAAACCTATTCAAAAACTATGTTAAAATTAAAGAAAAAATTAGTAAGTAAGCACTAACAAAATCTTTTGTCTATATCAATGAACTGTTCAACTTATAAACAGTTGTAATTAGTAATATAATGAATAAAAAATAAGGTACATGTTCTGCTTAAAGTGAAATGTACATTGGATGATGACAAGCATCCTCAATGACAATGCAACCTGAAATTCAATATGCCCCATCTAATAGAGAGATGCTGGGGATCCTATAATTGCCTCTTCAGAACAGACACTAATAAACATTAGCATAAGCAACAGTAAAAGGCAAAAACTTTAGATTGTGAAGCAATGAACACACCTCAGCCAGTCCATCAGGAGAAGGATGCCGATAATGATGATAATTCCTCATGCCAAAGACTTCTGGTTCAGGCTGAAAAGGTACAAAAAGGGGATCTATATCCAAAAGCGCTACGGTATCAGGATTCGTCGCAACTCTCCTTGGTAAACAAGAACGCTGCCAAGAGACAATAGATAAATAACTAAGGAACAACATGAAGAAGTAACAAAAAACAGTGTAAAGAATTGACAAATATAAAATTAAGAGCAGATCACTGCATGCTTAAGGCTTTCAAAGCAAGATTCCCACTATAAATGAAAAAGAGTAAGAGGAATCCTATGCGTACTTACAATAAAGGAGAAGAGTTTTGTCCTTCTCTAACCTAACAGAAGCTACGTATAGTTAAATCCAAACATATTTATATGTAATAGTGGGGTCTGCAATTTTACCATTAATCTAAGTAGACGTGTTGCTTCAATAGCCATGTAAATCATATGTACACGCATAAGCACATCATTTGATATTATCCTAAGAAATTAAAGACTGAATTCTACAAGACACTGATCTTCAAAGAGGCCTTACTAAAGCAAAGCTGGTGCAAGCACTCGAGACACCTACAAGACTAATTTGAACAAACACTTGATCAACCCCTTGAAATAAACATCTCCTTTGAAAGTACACAAAGCATAGAGATAGTGTACATGTGTTTGCTCCACTTACATACTTCAGAATACTACATTCGACTAACTTTACTTGAAGAAATTGCATACACACAATAAACAATGGTTTGACCGTTTTCAACTTACATGTTGGGTGTTTAGCCTCCAATTGCAAGGACTTCCCCATTCCTAGGGTTATTGAAAATCATAAAACATTGGTATTTGTAGGTATCGTACAGGTGTTTAGAGAAGTTAAACTCTAATTAAGTCAAGGGATTTGCTTCAATTATTTCATAATAAAATTGAAACAAAAATATAATAAGTCCAATAAAGGCAAAAGACAATTGCTAAATTACAAAAAGGTTCAAAATTGACACGATACAGTGTACAAAGAGAATAAAGTATAGGAATTGTGAATAAATAGATAAGGGATGCTATATAGGAATAAGGTGGGAGAATTAGTTAGAAGTAGTTAAAATAGGAGACTCAAGACTAAATGTGGTAATGGAAATCAGTCGTAAAACTTTTCCTCTCTAATAAAGATTCTTCTTCAATCTCTTAATTCTCTTCTTCATCTTCTTATCTTCTCTTCATACTTCTTAACTCTTTTGTTATTGATTCTAGAAAATATCAATTGGTATCAGAGCATTTGATTCCTATGGCCGACGAAATGCGATTCCAAGAATATCGACGAGAGCTCATAACTCTAGTGGAAGAAGCTGAGAAGCGACAAGAGGACACATTGAATCAAGCAATTGCAGAGATCAAGACTCTCTTAGAGGGTTTAAGTTTGCAATGTGGAGAAGCAGTTCTTTGAAGGCAGCAAAAAGGTTCTTCGATCGAAGTTGTCAGTTCACAAGCTACATGAATACTTTTACAGACGAATTATTGGCAAGCACATCACATGAAGTTTCCAGAATTTGATAGAGATAATTTTGGAAGTTGGAATCTACAAGTGCAGAGCTACTTCAATGTAGAACATGCCTTACCAAAAAAAAAAAAAGTTAAGAAAGTGTACCCCATTTCAGAGGCAAACCATTGCATTGGCATGCTAGTTATATTAAGATGAAGGGAGAACGAGCTTATGCTGATTGAGAAGAATATGTCCATAACATGAGAGCTCAACTTCATCATTCAACACATGAATATCCTTTATCAAAACTGAGGAATTTGAGGTAGCAAGGCACTTTACAAGAGTATATTGATGCTTTTGATGAATTATACCCAAAGGCTAAGATCTCTGAAGGTAATGCTCTTAGCTTGTTTCTATCTATCTTACTTGATGAAATCCAAATGACAGCGTGCATGTTCAAGCCCAAAACACTAGCTGAAGCCTATTCCTTTGCTGGGCTCCAAGAACTCCAAATAGTTGCACTATTTCAATAGCCCAAACCTACTACCAATAACACCCATACCACCTTTACTACTAAACCTAAGCCATTACCTAACTCATCAACCTTAGTACCATCTACTGTCACTAACCAATACACAGACCAAAACACAAACTACTAATCCAAAAGTACAAACTAGTGGTCTGTTACCTACTCCTACTGTTAAACCCTTGAATAACAATCTTGCCAGAACACTCACCACTAAAGAAATGAATGACAGACAAACTAAGGGTCCTTGCTTTTGGTGCGAGGAAAAGTATGTACATGGGCATAAATGAAAAAAAAAGACAAATTTTTATGATCAAGGTTGATACTCATGAGGATGCAGTTGACAATGAAGGGGGTGAAGCAATAGATTTCCAAGAAGTTGAGCTGTCCAATCATGCTTTAATTGGACAACAAGTTTTTTGTACTATGAGAACAGAAGGGTATCATGGTAAGAAGAGATTCTTTATTCTAATTGACTCAGGGAGTACTCATAACTTCTTAAGTGAGAATATAGCATACAAATTGAGATGTGTTGTGCAGCAAGTGGGCAATCTTAAGGTTACTGTGGCTAATGGTCAAGAAATAGGGTGTAAGTCCAAATGTGAGAGCTTCCAGTGTAGAATGCAAGGTCAAAATTTTGAAACATAAGTTTTTATTCTTCCTTTAGACAATTATGATCTAATCTTGGGTGTACAATGGCTTTCAACTATTGGAGACATCTTGTGAAATTTCCAACAGTTGAAGATGAAATTTAAATTACATGGGCAAGAGCATATGTTCATAGGATCCAAGACGGGGGGAATTCAAGTGGTAAATGCTTTGCAAATCCATAAAACACTAGTGGCTTTCAATTGAGTGATTTAATTGCCAAAGCTGGTAGTTGTCAATGGAAACGCCTGAGGAAACCTTAGATAGTTCTTGGCCTGAGTTACAACAATTGCTTAATGAATTTACAGCAGTGCTTGAGGATTCTATGTCATTGCCTCCACCTTATGAGTTTGATCATCGAATTGAACTTAAGGAAGGAAGTTAGCCTATTAATACTCGACCATACCGTTATACTAGTCTCCAAAAGGATGTCATTGAGAGGATGGTGAAGGAGATGCTTGATGCAAGTGTCATAAGGCGCAGTCACAGTCCTTAATGCTAACCCAATAGTATTGGTTAAGAAGAAAGATAATACCTGGCGTATGTGCGTGGACTATCGTGCACTTAATCATACAACCATTAAAGACAAATTTCCCATTCCTGTGGTAGAGGAGCTCTTGAATGAATTAGGACATTCAACAATAAGATAGATTTGCGTTCCGGATATTGGCATATTAGAATGCATGGTGTTGACATTGAAAAGACTACTTTTTCGAACACATAAGGGTTATTACGAGTTTCTAGTAATGCCCTTTAGCCTTACAAACGCGCCTTCTACATTTCAGCATCTCATTAACCGTGTTTTTCAACCTCACCTAAGAAAATTTGATCTTGTTTTCTTCAATGATATCTTAATTTTTAGTCAAAACAAGCAAGAACATTTAAGACATTTAAGGGCTATCTTGGAGAAGCTATTGGAGCATAAGTTGTATGCTAAATGCAAAAAGTGTTTCTTTGGTTGTGGAAGTGGAGAATACCTGGGCCATATTATTTCCAAGGAGGAGGTAAGAACAGATCCGACCAAGATTGTAGCAATCCAAAATTGGCATGTCCCTTGCACTACCAAACAATTGAGAGGTTTCCTTAGATTGATAGGTTACTACAAAAGATTTGTCTCCAATTATGGGAAAACTACAGGCCCTCTCACCAATTTGTTAAAGAAATATGCTTTTCATTGGGACAATAAAGCTCAACATGCCTTTGAAACACTCAAGACAGCAATGGTGACAGCTCCTGTTTTGGCTCTCCCTAACCTTTCTAAGGATCTCCTGACAGAGATAGATGCCAGTGGAGATGGAATTGGTGCAATTTTGACCCAAGAGGGCCACCCATTGTGCTACATTAGCAAGACATTATCTTCTAGGAACAAATCCCTTTCAATTTATAAGAAGCAGATGTTGGTATACTGCTGGCTCTTAAAAAATGGGAGTCATATTTAGTTAATAAGAACTTTATCATTCATACAGATCACCAAAGCCTCAAGTATTAGTTAGTTGGAGCAAAGACTTACTACACCAACACAGCAAGCATGCTAAGCTAATGCAATTTGATTATGAAATTCAGTATAGGAAGGGTAAAGCAAATCAAGCTACAAATGCTTTATCACGATTTTCCAAGGTTGAAGTCTATGCAGCAAATATTAAGGGTCCTACATTTGATTTCTTGCCTCGATTTTCGGCCACTTGGAAGTCTAATGTTAGGCTTCAACAAATTATTGATAGCAAGCTTCAAGGGAATCTACAATTTCCGGACTCTACTCGACACAAAGATGAGTTGCAAATGAAGGGTAAATTAGTTGTTGGGGCAAATTTTCTTTTGAGGCAACAATTAATTCAATTCTTTCATGCTTCATCATTTGGAGGGCACTCTGGAGTTCATGCTACTACGAAGAGAATTGCAGCAATTCTCTATTGGAAAGGCCTTTTCAAAGAAGTAAGAGAGTATATCAGGAATTGTACAATTTGCTTGCAGAATAAGAACGAAAACGTGGCTTCTCCTAGATTGCTACAACCACTACCAATTCCTAAGGGTGTTTCACAGATATTAGTATGGATTTTATAGAAGGATTACTACTCTCTATAGGCAAATTTGTCATTCTTGTCGTTGTTGATAGATTAACCAAATGTGCTCACTTTATGAAGTTGCATCATCCCTACCATGGTAAGGATGTGGGCAAGGTCTTCATTGATTCAGTATACAAATTTCATTGGGATGCCATCTATTATAACAAGTGATCGTGATCCTATCTTTGTTAGCAATTTTTTGAAGGGCTCTTTACTTTACAAGGGGTGACACTTCAAACATCTACTACCTACTACCCCCAAACAAATGGGCAGACATAAGTGGTTAATCACTGCTTAGAGACATATTTGCGGTGCATGACAAGTAATCGTCCAACAGCTTGGAGTTAGTGGTTGCCTTTGGCTGAATTTTGGTATAATACCACCTATCATACTGCTATCAATTTGACCCCTTTTGAAGCTCTTTATGGATTTCCAGCACCAATTCATGTTCCTTACTTTCCTAATGATTCTAAGAATGCCACAGTGGATCAACGGTTGCAGCGATGTGAGGATATGATTAAATATTTACAGAACCAGCTACTTAAAGCTCAGCATCTAATGAAACAAATGGCTGACAGAAAACGTATTGAGCAAGATTTTGCTATTAGAGATAAGTTCTACCTAAAAGTTCATCCTTATAGGCAACAGAGTTTAAGTGGCAGTCGATCCTATCATAAGCTTCAAAAGCAGTACTATCGTCCT
>JAOQMM010000006.1:14150781-14162542 GCA_027563515.1 Erythroxylum platyclados
GACTATCGGGAACTCAATTACATCACTATTTCTGATAAGTATCCTATACCCAATGTGGATGAGCTACTCGATGAACTCCACGGTGCTGTCTACTTCTCAAAGATTGATCTTGGCTCAGGTTATCATCAAATTCGAGTTCAACCTGAAGATATTCATAAAACGACATTCCGAACACACTCAAGCCATTATGAATTTACTGTGATGCCATTTGGCCTCACAAATGCTCCTTCCACATTCCAAGCGGTAATGAATGGTCTTTTCTGTCCCCATTTGATACACTTTGTCTTGGTGTTTTTTGATGATATTTTAATTTACAACTCTGCTCTTCATCTTCATAAGTTTCATTTGGAAGTCGTCTTTAATTTATTACACTCACATGCATTTTATACTCATGCTAAGAAGTGCACTTTTGCCTAACAACAAGTGAATTTTTTGGGACACATTGTCTCACAAGTAGGTGTTGGCGTTGACTCAGAGAAAATTGAGGCCGTACAACAGTGGCCTTCTCTAACTAATATCAAAGAGCTTTGTGGTTTTCTTAGACTCACAGGTTATTATAGACAGTTTGTGCAGAATTACAGAGTCATTGCAAAGCCACTTACTGATCTCACCATGAAGCATGCATTTTGTTAGAATAAACGGGCTGAAATTGCATTTCAAAAGCTCAAGTATGCATTGACAATAGTGCCAGTCTTGAAGCTACCAGATTTTCACCAGTCTTTCACTATTGAATGTGATACTTCTATAAAGGGATTGGAGCTGTTCTCATGCAACAAGAGCACCCTATAACATATTTCAGTTAGAGAATTTCTTACTCTAATCGCTATAAGTTAGCTTATGATCGTGAATTATTGGCTCTTGTGCTTGCTGTCCAAAAGTGGAAACATTACTTAATTGGCTACCATTTTTATGTTAAGACTGATCACAATAGTCTTAAACACTTGCTTGAGCAACGGATTTTTACAAATTCTCAGCAGCGTCTAATTTTGAAGTTCCTACCCTTTAATTTTACTATATTATATAAAGCAGGGAAGGATAATGCAGCAACTGATGCGCTCTCTCGGAAACCACAGCAAGCTGATTTCTTTAATTTAATCATGCCTGTATCTCTAGATTATTCTGATTTGCAGGAAGCATATCTCCATGATAATCACACCAAGAATCTCATCTCTGACCTACAGAAAGATTCATCCTCACATTCCAATTTTCAATGGTCAGCCAATAAGCTCTTTTACAAAGGTAAGTTGGTAATGCCTTCTAATTCCAACTTACGTGCAATGCTTATTGGTGGTCATGGAGGTTATTTGAAGACTTTTAAGAGGCTTTCATATCAGTTTTATTGGCCTCACATGAAGAAGGATGTCAAGCTTCATGTTCAACAATGCTTGACTTGTCAGCGCGACAAATATGAAACTCTTATACCTGTTGGTCTTTTACCGCCACTACACATTCCAGAAAGAATTTGGGAAAAATATCTCCATTGATTTTGTAATCAGGCTACCTAAATCTCAAGGTGTTGACACTATACTTGTAGTAGTTGATCTCTTAAGTAAATACAGCCATTTTTTGCCACTTTCTCATCCGTATATAGTTAAAACAGTGGCTGGAATCTTCTGTAAGGAAGTGGTTCGTCTCTATGGCATGCCTCGTTCGATAGTTTCTGACCAAGATTCAATTTTCCTAAGTTCTTTTTGGCAAAAGTTGTTCCATCTCAGTCAAACTCGTTTGCGGATGAGTACTTCCTACCATCCTCAAATCGATGGCCAAACAGAAGTTGTCAACCGATACTTAGAGGCCTATTTATGTTGTTTTGCTCATGACCTAAAAAATGGAGTTCCCACTTATATTGGGCTGAATACTTATACAACACTGGTTTTCATGTTTCTACGGGCACTACAACTTTCAAGGTGGTTTATGGAAGGGATCCACCACTTCTACATCCATTTGTGAAGGGTGAGAATGTTAATGCAGAATTAGAAGACCAGTTATTGATGAGAGATGCAATGCTAAAACTGCTAAAAGATAACCTTGTTAAGGCTCAAGCACGTATGAAATATCAGCAAGACAAGAAGCAGAGGGAACTTTCTTTTGATGTTGGAGCCCTTTGGACAAAAATCTCTATCGAGCAGCGCTATGAGAAGCTATCTCCTAGGTTTTTTAGGCCTTACAAGGTTCTGAGAAAGCTAGGTTCAAGAGCTTATGAGCTGGAACTTCCACCAGATGCACGGATTCATCCAATTTTCCATGTCTCCTTGCTTCACCCGGCTCATGGTCTTCTACCACCATCATCACCAACTCCACTACCAATTTCTGCTGATTGGGAACTGCAACTAAAACCAAAACGTGTGCTTGACTATTGCTGGACTTCTACACAGGATTTGGAGTTATTAGTAGCTTGGAGAAGTCGTCCTGTTAAAGACGCTACTTGGGAAGACTATGACCTCTTTGCTACTCAATTTCCAGATTTCCACCTTGAGGACAAGGTGACTTTCGAAGGGGGGAGACGTGATAAGCCCATGATTACATATTCCAGGAGAGAGCCATGTTCTAAGCAAGACTGAATCAGCAGATTGTTTTATGTCTGTTCTAAGTGTCCTAAGATGTAGGAGCCAATTATGTTTACTAGCTAGTTGAGAATCTTATTTTCAAATATTCCTTTTATTTTAAATAAATTATTGGCTGCTCCTATTTCTCTGTTCCGTTAGCTAAAGGGTCAGTCATTTTAGGCAATTAGTGATTTCATTTGTCTATAAATATTGTGCATTACAGGATGCAGAGGATATCAATCATAATTCAACTCATTCAAATATTTCAATTGCGGAGATTCTCCTATTGGCTATTATTCTTTCTTTTAAGTGAGATTCTTGCTTACGGAGAGCTTAATAGATTTTTTATTCTGCTTTTATCTTCTAAAGTACCTAATCTCTACCATGACACGTCAATTGGACACCCTTATTTCGAGAATACTATCTCCGTAATAGTTTTAAATGCCGATTTACAACTCTAAATGGTTCAATATAATAATAGTTCATTACTCTATAAAACTAGAGCAAGAGTAGCGTTATACATCCTAACACTTTGAATGTGTTTGGCATCATTGTTGGTCTAATGGTTCAAGATGATGGGAGATTAAACCTTCCTACCCTATTAGAATTCGAAATCAAAATTTATCAGTATTTGAATAAAATATAAATACATTTTTATGCTTCCCCTACTATGAAATATGTCTCGGCCATCAAAACAACTTCTCTCATATGTAGAATCTTCCTTAATTTATGATAACAGGTCTATGAAATCAAGAGAAAACCGAGTAGAATATAAGGATTGTGTTAGTATCATTTTCATTATCTCAATTTTTTTTTGTACTTTCTTACAAAACAGAACAGATACCTAAAGATGTTAACTACTTTATAGCCATCACTTAGTAAATTCAATATATATTCTAATAACGCCAATGACATATTGGCACCAAATTTAAAGTTATAACCCCATGACTGAAATAAGAAATATATGTATTAAATGGGGTAAAAACCGTTTTTGTCCAAATTTCAAAAGACAAACTACAAAGGTATTGATGATTGGGCAGAAGACTACACATAGCTGCATGGGGGCTTCAAAGAACTTAGAGAGCATCGTAGTGTGACGCAGTATCGGTAACACACGGGTGAAGGGACTTGTAGTGAAATGGCACTTTGTCAAGAACTTGTAGAGAAGGATAATCATTGTGAGGCCATGAGATGATCATTTCACTTATCTAGAATTCGGTTAAAGGCTTCGCCTACTTATAAGCCGAATGTTCTTCAGAGAGACAGATACTTTACAGTTTAAGGGTGTCCTTCCAGTTTGAAGGATAATATTTCTTGGAAAATATAGACCATCATAGAATAATAGCATGGTGATTGAGGCAATTGCTTCATTTTTCTCTACGTTAATGCTGAAATGGTTCTAGCAAGTATAAAGTGTCCAAAGGAAATTGCTTTTTATGATTTAGAAGAAGAAATCATCAGTTGTACCATTTTTCTTTTTTCCATGTTGATAGACACGGTTACTCCCAAGTTTTTTAGTTAGTTTTCCCTTAAAAATCTAGAACCAGATTTATCAGTTCAAATTTAGTCCAAGCTTGTCGAATTACAATCTTTGAAGACCGACACTTGGAATTGGGCAGAAGTGAGAGTTGTTCTGTCGATCACCGAGTACCAGACTTTTTCTGCCTTTAGATCACATAAACACAAGCCGTACAACACTTACCTGTGTTCTCACTAAATTTGGTTCAACAAACAATGCAACAATACTTGAAATGAAGAACCAAATCCATAATGTGCTGGTACTTGAAGTGATTGACATTTTTGAAAGAATAAATTGACCACTTAGTCCATTCTAAAAATCATGTTTAGATTAATGCTATCTTACCAGGTGTAGAATAGACTACCTATCTGCTTTTCTCTTTTCTGGTTGCCCCTCGCCTATTAACTGTTTCCATTCTTCTGTCCGCACCAATATACATACAATATACAAAAAGAAAGTGCTGCAATATTTCAAACATTTAATCCCCTAGCTTGTAATTCTTCTCCCACCCTGCTTATGGAAACATCATGAGCTAAGAAAATTGTGCTTCTTATGCAATATAAAGATCAGTTATCTGCTACTATTTTGCTCCTCTGTCTCTTCCAATTTGTCAATATCATCATCATTGTCGTCATCATCAAAATCGTTATCAGAATCAGACTCTAATAATTCTTTTGGATCCTTTTCAGGGGCTTTTAATCCTTCCAACAATTCATCATCATTGATTCCGGCCAGTTTCCTCTCCAAAATTCCCTCAAAGATTGATGGCAGTGCCTCCAAATCTCCTTCATTGAGTTTCTCTATTCTCTTCTTTAACTCTGAAAATTGAATATAAAACCATATAATTCAATGCTTTAATTTCAGTATCTAATTCAGATTTCAAACATATAGTTTTGACCACTTGTTGCACAAGTTTCAGAGGCTCAGTACCAATGATGAACCTTGGCCTAGCTTTACCATGGAAATTCTTACATATACATACAGGCACCAGAAAAACCTTCACTAAAAGATTGAACTCTAAACAGCAATACTCAATATTGCAAGCAACTCTAAACAGCAATACTCAATATTGCAAACAACTGCTTTTCTTGGAATTAGCAAAATAAATTTAACAGGAAAATATTTTCCTATGCAAGGGACTGCAATCATAAACAACACAACGGTTTCCATAAAAAGCAAAACAAGTTTTCAACATGCCAAGTATCAGCTTTTTACAACATTTTCCCGGAAAGAAACAGAAACCCATAAGTGAAACAAGAAAATTGAGTAATTTTAAATGGGCATATCAAGTTTTCATACCTTCCTTGCTGATGATGTCTTCATTTCCACTGGACGCATTCGGTTTACGTGTTGAGTCAGACTCAGACGAGTTGGAACTGAATCGAGAAGGATTCCAAGCAGAAAGTAGAGAAAGAGATGGATTGCGTGTTGGATTGAACTTGGAAGCACTGTGAAAACAATTGCGAGTATAAAGATCGAAACTTTTCACTAGAGCTCTTTTCATGGCTGCAGCTTCTTTGCTATTCTCCTCAAGCAGGTTAAGGGTATTTTTAGGGTTTATGCCTAAATGGGAAGCATCAAGCAAGCACGTGCCCACTTTGCAATATTGGCTTAGCTTGACCTTAGAACATGTTCCACCAATTAATCACTCTTTCCAAGTTCACTGTACACTTTCATGGATACAAGTAGAACTTAATTCTTATCCAATGGGTGACAAATGAAGTCTAGGCAACATCTAATTAGTAAATTATATTTTAAAACATAAATTATGTCTGATTATATAATATTACTGAAAATTATTCAAAATATTAATTAGATAATTAAAATTTTAAAATTTAAATTACTATAAAAACACCTATCAATAATTTCTAATAATCACAATATAGACAATTATATAAGTACCATTTTACGCGATATTTTAAAAATCAAACTGAAAGTTAAATTAGTAAGATAAGAGGTTTAAGGTTTAAAAGGTTCAATCGATATTAGACCGTTATAAAATTGGTTAAAGATTTTAAAAAATTAAACAATTTAAAATATGATTGAAAAAGATTATCCTTAAAAATTTGAAGTTTAATTAAATAAATTGTTAAATAAAAATTATTTGATTTATTTTAGTAGATAAGAATTTATTAATTTGCGAAAATTAACTGATTAATTAATAAACTGATCAATTTTTAACAAAAAGAATTTTTAAAGTAAATCAAACCAAAAAGTTAAAAACCAAACCTCAAAATTGAAAGGTTTAAGGTTTTTATGGTGAAATCGGCAAAATCGGTTAAGTTTTTCAATCATTGATTTTACGTTTAAAATAATTAAAAATAATCAAAATAATTACCTTTGATTTTTTCGATCTCCCCCAAAACAAACCCCTTTTCATGACTCTCTCTTTCAAGCCTCTTCAAAATTTCTACACTATCAGTATGTTCCTAGGCTTTATATGACTTTACATAATCGAAGTTTCACATTCTTCACTCAAATACAAAATCCCTTTGGCTACATCAATTGTAATTCCCACCCTGTCATTCATTTGGTCGAGTATTTAGACAAATAAAAGATCAATAAGTGAGTCATTGCTCATATATTCATAAACTACAAGCCTTTCAGAATCCATAGCCTATTAGCCCAACACCTGACCAAGTTCATGTGGCGAGCTCTCTATTACTTGCAGTTCAGCATAGAACTCCTTTTGACCTTCTTCCTCTAGCTTCTCTATTTCCTTTACTGCAAATAGTTTTCTTCCATTTATATAAAGTGCCCTTGTAAACAATCCCAAACACTCATTTTTTGAGCTATACTTTGAAGTTTTCCATAGCTTTTTATACGAAAACAATTGCAAAGTGAGTTCTTTGGTAACACTAACACGATCTCTAGTTTTAGATAGCCTGTTATAACATAGATCTCCGTTTACATATGAAATATGCAGTTATTTAATAAATAAGAATTAATATAAAATATTAGATCTTATTTAGGTCTAATTAGTGCTTAATTAGAATTAATTATAATTTTAATTAAAGTTTAATTAAATTTAAAATTTCATTTCAATCAAATTACTAAAATACCTAAATCTTATTATAAATAGACTTAGACTCTAAGAGAGTTAGGATCTCTCATCTAACTCTTTCTACAATAATTGTGAAGCTCTTTTAACACGTTCTATTGATATTATTAGAGATAAGACACTTGTGCGACTGTAATAATTGAGATAAGCTAGTTTTATAAATAATTCGAATGAAATGATAAGAAAATAATCAAACTTCATAATAAGGTCTGAATTACGATTCATATTTTATTATATTTTATATGTTAATTATTTTATAGAATATAAGTGATATTGACTTTGATAAAATAAATATGAAATATATTCCACAATTATTCTGCTACAAGCGATTGAATCTCGTTCTAATTTCTTAACAGTTATGTCAGAGCCGGCTTTAATCTTGTAACTTAATTAAATTGTTTAATTGTTACTAATCTTAAATTTTAGAATTTAAATTACAAAGCCTAAAATCAAATTAAATTATATTAAAAATAATAATTCATTTAAACCAGTGAAGTTTTGGCACTAGTTTATTCTCGCAACAGTAACACAGACAGTAAATGCATGGAAAATCACATTCTCAGCAGAAGCAATATACAACCAGAAATCCAGAAAAATAAAATCAAAGAACACATATTAAAATAGACATGCGCATTATGATATTTAAGAGTGATTGTTTCCGGAACCAAAGAGCAAAAGAAAGCATGCGGTGAGACATTCCAAAAGCAAAACATAAAGAAAGAGCAGCTATGTGTTTTGTGGTCTATAAAATAATTTTCAAAACCACAAATTCCAAAACAGAATAACCAGAAGCTAATAAGGGAGTGGTAAAACAGTTTCGTGTTTAGGTAACACGTAAATCCTTAATTTTCTTTTGTTTAATCAAATCAATAACAAATAAGGAAATTTAATCAAATTATAGAATTAAAGACTTGCTTTAATTCTATATTGGAAAACCAGGATAGGATCCGATACCGACCATAGTGGAATAATTGCAATTTTTTTTTGTATTTTGATTTCTAAAATACTACAATCACTTTAATTATATAAAATGATTAACGCATGAATCATAACAAAACATAAATCTTAATTTGTACCTTATTCTGAAGCTTGATTATAATTTTGTTGTGTTCTTCGAAATATTTCTGAAACCGATTCATCTCAACCACCGTAGTCACACAAATGTCTGACCCCTAACAATATGCACATAACAGGTTGAGAGAACTCTGTAACTCTTACAAAGAGGATTAAGTAAGAAATGTTAGCTCCATTAGAGCTTAAACCGATTCATAATAAGTTTTGGACGTTTTAGTATTTTAATTGAAATTATATTTTAATTTCAATTAAACTTTAATTAAAATTACAAATAATTCTAATTAAATACTAATTATGCCCAAATAAGATCCAATCTCTCATATTGATTCTTATTTATTAAATATTTCATATTTAATTATAAAGTTTATCAAAATTTACAATTATGTCCAATTAGATTAAAAATATTTTTGCTCTTTTCAACCTGGTCTTTATATGTGACTCATTAGATTCCCAAATATGTTGGCGATGATTATAAATTATAATTCAAATTCATAATTAGAATTAGATAAGTTAAAACTCCTTTTAATTTATCTTTAATTCTCTAATTAAACAATTTATAATCATAGATTAACATAGGCGTCTAGTAACACATCATGATCACCTAAATATTTAAGAATGTCAAAGTGATTTTGATTAACCTTTTCGTGCATAATTTTTTTCGTATAATTCAATCATTTCATCATAAAGTGTTCTGATTAGACAAAGCATGAAATTAATGTCTACTCTTTTGAAGTTCAATCATATTAGTTCTCCTTTATTATCTATTGATTCAATTAATAACATCTGTAAACTATTTTCAAAGCATTGTTCCACCTTAGCCAAAATTTCCCGAATTAATATTGATCAAGAACAACGAAACATTCTCCCTAATTACTTTAGGGTGATGCATCCTATCTTGATTACACAATTACCTTAATATAATTCATGTTATATTCAATGACTACCGATTGAATGGCTTATGATTATAATATATCATAAGTAGTATCAAAACATAGAAATTTCTATACAAGATAATTTTGGAGATCTCATATCAAAGGACTACTTATACAATCATCATAATAAGAATTTCCATAGACATACAAGTAATGTTTCAAATAGATTTTTCATATCGGGTCAGTTTAGTAAACTTGTTCTCTAATAAGCACCCACACGTTTGTTTAAATACCTCCATACTTTAGCCTATGAGATAAATTACTTCTTTTATAAGAAAAACTAGTCTTTTATATTTTATTAATATTCAGTCTTAATAAAACAATAACTAGGAATAATTTAGGGATAATACATAAATGAGATACGAATCTCATAATTATAATCTTATTATAATTTCATTTGTAATGTATAATTATCCCATGGACTTTATCATATATATGTAAACATGTACAAGATAAAGAATGTCTTTAAATTACTTAGTCTCTAAATTACAACCAAAGCGATTAGCTATAGACTATAAATCTGCACAAACTTCCACAAATTACAGGCTCATTCTCTACGTTTATTCATGATATAATTCACTATATTATCATTTACATGAGAAGGGTCTGTTAATATCAGCAAATGTTTATGAATAAAACATTTTCTAAATATTATGTTCTAGAGTAAATTATCGCCGAAACTTGGTAGATCAACAAGTAGATGCATTCATAGTTGAATGGAATTTTTTGTACTTCTCAATATGAAATTAATTTAATACAGGAAGTTACAATTTCGTATAGGCAAATCTAAAATTTGATAGATGTAACAATTATACATTATAATAGAGAAAGAGTACCAATATTGCTAAAAACATGCAAACGAAAGAAGATCATATTTCAGTGCACCAAGTTAGGTGCACTGAAATAAAGTAGGAAATTCAAACTTAAGATAAACCAACAAAATGACAGGATTAATTGCATAAAACGACATTAAAAGTTGTCCCAAGGGTAGCTTTCCGATACATTAAAAAGATTTTCCCTAGAGATAAAATAATGACTCCACACCTTATTCGATATATTATATGAACTCTGTAATCACAAGATGACAAATATATATAATTTCCTTTCTTCCTCGAGGAGAGAACGCATAGGCTTTTGCCGTCCAAAGTGATTTGCCGGTCGTGGAGTGATTTCATTATTGGAATCAAACGAAATATATGGGCATTATATATATATGGAATAAAAGTCTTTTTTAAATTATATCATTTGTATCAAAGTTTATGGGCACAGTTATAATGTAGTTTGATAGATAAAAATGAGAAAAAAAGTAAATAAAATTACAACATAGAGATTAGGCAATTTATTTCTATCCTCAATTTCAAATTTTTGATGCAATTATTTTCTTTTTTTTTCTTATGATGAGATTTACTATAATTAAGTATTTATTGTATTGTGCTGTAATCAAAATTATTAAACACATGGAGATTAAGTATTTATTGTATTTTTATTATGTTATATTTTTCCTTTCATGACATTTATAACGCTAGAAAACTACGGAGTCATCAAGCATTTTATTTTAGTACGTGTCTCTTAACTTTTACAAGAAGAGTCTCACGTAGGCATCATATTACTATTGATTAGGAATGACAATGCGCAGAGTTTAAATTTGAATAGGCTTCAATTGTAAGCCTGAGTTTGACTTGGTCCGGGTTTAAATCATTTTTTAAAATTTAAATATTAAAATGATATTATTTTTTATAAAAAGATATCAATTTACTAATACATGTTAGGCTTTGAGCTGGATCCAAACAATTCAAACCCTGAGCTTAACTTTAGGCCTAAATGTTTTTTAAAAAGGGCCCAAGGCTCGGTAAAGTCGAGCCTTTTGTCACCTCTAGTATTGATGGATCCCACACAAAGGAGGGAAAAAAAAAGTTGCTACAGATGTAGCACTTACTAATAAAACTCTGATAAGTTTAAGAGTTTTGTCAATTTGAAATTTAGCTTGGATAGTTTTGAAACCTTGAAATTCTTTTATGGCTCGTTTGGATGATGACTTTTCAGCTAAAAATCAGTTGGTTGGAGGATATTAGTTATTTAATTATATCAAACAGCTAATATCTTTGTTTGATTATCAGCTGATAGGTTGACTTATTTAACTTAACCAACTGATTTTTAACAAACTTCATAAGAGCAGCGTTTTGCTTTTGGCTTTTTAACAATGACAATTGTGCCCTATTACTTTTGACTGTTTCACGAGCAAACTTATATCTAGATCACTTGTTTTACTTTTTTTGCTTTTAAAAGGAAATTTTTATCATATAATTGAACTGTTTGTTTCGATGGATATGATTACATATATAGATCATCATTTTGGTCTTTAATAAAATGCTGGTTAACTAAATATTCTGATATTTTAATAATTTATTAAATGTATTTTAAATTTTTTATTTTATAATAATATTTATAAAAATATATTTAAACATTTTACTCTAATACTGTTAAAGTTTATAGAATATTTTTTAAGACGTCTAATAAAATTCGATATCTGTCTTTGGTATTTTATATAATTTATATCGTTGATTGAGGTTTGTAATTGAGGAGCAACAATTGATGTTGAAGAAGATTCCTATGGACTTGTATGGTTTTG
>JAOQMM010000006.1:14225658-14244706 GCA_027563515.1 Erythroxylum platyclados
TGGTTTAGTCTTTTTCACTAAGCTTATTTCTATCATTTATTTGATATGGGATGCTATCATACCTAGTTTTCATTTAGATGAGTTTGAACTAATAAATTTAGGAAAATTTGAGACTTATGTTGATGCGTGTCGAATGCACTAAAAAATAAACCTAACTCTGCACAACTAATTTTATAGCAGTGGTGAGTAGGGATTGTATCCATGTTCGTGTAGCTTTTGCAATGAAAGAAATTAGTTTTTAGGTTAAGGGGAGTTTGGTTTGATGCAATTAAGAAAACAAAGTGAAATTAAACTAACGAAAGCAAATTAAAACAAACAATAAAAAATGATGAAAGTGATGAATGCGTTTAGGATTAGCTTCTCGGTTCAATCTTAGCCTACTCACAAATAAACATAAATCATTGCATTATTGTTTTCATATCTCTCATAGAACTATTGATCTTAGATTAATAACAAGCTTTGTTAATCCAGATTTTTCTTTAAGTCATGTTTAATTAAAATAAGTTCTTTAACTAAACCTAGCCATCGAACAACCTAGAACAAGCTCTCTTGATTTAGTTGGACAGATGCATTACGAATAAGGAAAATAGATAAATCTAGGCAACAACCACACAGGCTTGGGTTATTTAACCTATGTTACATTATCCCTAATGATTCAACACCATTAGTTGCCATAAATGAATCTAAAACACAATGATTATGTATTGTATTCAAGATTCTAGCAATGGGTTCATACATAAACAATTTAATGAGAACGAGAATAAAGAATATCCATATATAAGTACCCAAATCAATAGATATCTAATAACATAAACAATTCTTGAAGAGAGGAAGAATAATAATACACAATGACGATATGCTTAAATGTGATTCTTAGCATCGATTTCAACTCCGAACCGGAATAGGGAAACTTAGCCCTCCATAGGTCTCCAAATAATAAGTGCTTTACCCCTTCACGAAGTCCTAAAACGATTCCCCTAAATTAGGTTTCTAGACATATAGGTTTGATACACGGTCGTGTATCAAACTGTATTAGTCAAAAAATGTGAAACTCGTGAAGATAAATGGTTAGATACATAAAAAGTGTCTTCCAATTGCATACACAGCTGTGTATCTCCTAGGTTTTGCTGAATTGTTGTTCTTCTTGTGATTTCTTGTCCAATCCTTACCCTAATCCATCTCCTTCTTATTCCATAAGGATAATTGAGTTTGAACATCAAAATGTTGGCTCAATGAATGTGCTCTTAACTCATTTTAGCTTTTATGCCTCCAAATTGTACCTAAAATCAAATATGAACTAAAATGAGTATCTTGGGTATTTCAAATCAATAATCACTAAGTGATAAGAAGTGAATGTATAAACAATTAAGCACACATTAAATTCCCTCAAACTCATCTTTTAACCATCCTTAGGTAAAAAAACAAAGTCAAAGTCACAAACTAAACACTTTTACAATTTCCATATTTCCTAAGAATAGATAGCTATAAGTAAAGAGAAATAGCTTTCAAAATCATAGCAAGAACTAAATATTAAATTCCTCTACTCATGATTAATCAACAATCATCACTTTTAGAAACTAAGCAATCTATTAGTAGACTTGGACAAAGTGTGTAAATAGCATTGATCCTTAAATACACTCAAACACCATTCATGATCATAGCATTCCATGACTTTACATATCATTTCATTTCTCCGCCATTAGAATTTGCATGCATAATCATAAATCAAAGGACTTTTTAAGGTTGTAATGTGGGCAAGGGTTAAGATGAGATGTATTTGGATAGTGTATTGCAAAAGCCATTAAAGCTAGTGAAGCAAGGAAAACACTCAATATAACATCAAATGCAAAAACTTACATTCACTCAATACTGGGCACCATCAACTATGATGAATGCAAAAACTATGTTTCATAATTCAAGTTCAAGCTCTCATACCACAAACCACATGAAGCATAAATCACTCACAACAATTGATGATAAACAATACATTATAACCATAAGTGGTTATCCTTCAAAACAACATCTACCTTATATGCATCATACTCAAATCACCCATTCCATACAACTTTAGGAGGAAAAAGTACTCACGAATAACTTTGCAAAACAATTGCATTTCCTCCTTAATACGTTTATTTAAACATATTTTTCTTTTCTTTTTTTCTCTTTTTCTTTCTTTTTTTAAATAAAAACTAAAAGAAGCTGCATCAAAAGTGGAATTCATTGATAAGAGATAAAATGACATTCCAACAATTATAACTAACCCACACATGTGCATACCCCCATACTTACATTTTTGTACATCCCCAAACATCAACAATCAACAAATGCTCCACTAGCTTTAAGACTTAGGTAGGACATTTGGTTAGGTTTAAGGCAAGTAATGTGGTTAACACAAAAATAAAAGACAAATAAAGCTCAAGGGAGCTTATTAAGGGAAAATTCATATCAATAGGTAGGCTATTTGGCTAGTGTAGCTTACGAAACAAAAAAATGCCTATATCACTTCCATGTTAATGCATGTGATAAAAATGTGGTATTGAATAGAAAATCAAAGCAAAATCAGGATGTATATGTCATGAAGTTCACACATAAATAAAAGACAATGAGACTGATATGGACGTGTTAGTCTATAAAGGTTCAAAATCTCATTAGCTTGTGTCTACCACTAGTCACTACTCTTCTAAAGATAATGTATATTGACCAATCACAAGAGTAAAAGTCCCTATCGAATTCCATCATGAGGGTACCCTTATAAACATCTATCTTAGTTTGGGTCGTGTTGAGAAACGATCTTCCTAGTAAGATAGGTATTGGGTTGTGGGAAGTTTCATCATTCATTTCAATCATATAAAAGTCAACAAGAAATATTAGTTCATTTACCTGCAAAAGCACGTCCTCAATCACCCCATTTGGGTAAGCATTAGAATGATCAGCTAATTGTATGGTAACACTAGTTTCTTTTAATGATCCTAATTTAAAGAAGCATACATGGAACGAGGAATAATATTAATCGATGCTCCTGAATATAATATGGCTTGTTTAATCTCAATGTTACCAATTTTGCAAGGAATAGTAAACATGTCTGGGTCTTTACGCTTAGGAGGTATTTTCTTTTTAAAATTTGCAGAAACAGTTTTACTTATCCTAATCATTTCATTACCTCTTAATTTCTGCTTGTTTGTATACAATTCCTTGAGGAATTTCGCATGCCTCGGCACATGCTTGATCGCTTCTAACTGTTGGATATTCACCTCAACCTTCCGAAAGGTCTCCTAGATCTCTTTATCCTTATCCTCCTTATTTGACTTTACTAACTTGCTAAGAAAAGGAGGAGGATTATTCTTTTCAACAATCGGGAACTTAGCATTTACCTTTGAGCTCGATGGTATTTCCCTTTCTTCTTCGAGCTCCTTTTCAATGTCTTCTTCATTAGCCATCCTTTGAGTAATTCTTTCAAGGTCCTCAAGCTTCCTACAACTCCTCAAGGTGATTGCACTAGCATGCTTCATATTTGTCTCAGGTTGTGATGACAATTTTCCTCCTCTTGGGCTTCTAGACAGTTTATTGTCACTGCCATCTAGCTCATCTGATTCTCCAAATTGTGAATGCTAAAATTCACCTTCTGAAATTTAGATATAGTCTCCTACTGAATCTGTTGCACCTTGTTGGAATTGCAAAGTGTTAGTTGTAATAGACTTAACCATATCTTCTAATGACGTACTTGAGGTAGAGGAAGTTTGTGGCCTTGATTCGAATGGTTGTGCTCCTTGTGGTTTATTTAGGAGGTAATTATGCTACTTATTTTCCCTATAACTCAGGTTAGGATGATCTCTCCAACCTAGGTTATATGTATAGGAATATGGGTTATACTGGTTAGGAAAATTCCCTCCCGCAGCATTGACTTATTCCATGCTCCCTTTTTGTAAGGTCGGGCACCCATCAGTTGGATGACTTGTATTTGTGCATATTCCACACACCTTTACCTGTGCCTATTCGAATGCAAGTTTTCTAACAAAAGACATTAGCTCATCTAAATGATGTTTAA
Organism: Erythroxylum platyclados; assembly: GCA_027563515.1. Classification (NCBI taxonomy): domain Eukaryota; kingdom Viridiplantae; phylum Streptophyta; class Magnoliopsida; order Malpighiales; family Erythroxylaceae; genus Erythroxylum; species Erythroxylum platyclados. The sequence continues at coordinate 14,229,704 of JAOQMM010000006.1, forward strand.
TAAATGAAATATTAACCTCATTGACGCAATGAACATCGTTATAAGTGTTGAGTTGTTAGGTGTTCAAGGCCATATGCTCAATTAGAATCCTGGACTCGATAGGAATCTTCTCAAATAATGCCCCACTACTTGCAACATCTACCAAACTCCTTTCCATAGGTAACAATCCCTCATAGAAATATCGGATAAGGATTTGTTATAATATGTTACGGTAGGGATAGCTAGCACAAAGCTTCTTAAAGTTCTCCCAATACTCAATAAAGGGATTCTCCGTTGTATTGCTTTATACTACATGTCTTCGATGCTGGAAAATATTTTTCCAAAAATAACCTCTTCATCTCAATCCATGTGCTAATGCTCCCAAGGGGTAGATAAAAAAGCCAGTCTTTTGTCGCATCCTTTAATGAGAATGGGAAAACTCTCAATATAATCTGCTCTTCTGTCACCTCTGGAGGTTTTGTACTAAGACAGACCACATCGAGCTCCTTAAGATGCTTATGAGCATCCTCACCTACATCACCATGAAATTTGGGCAAAAGATGGATTAGGCCAAATTTAAGCTCAAAAAGCAACATTTTTAGCAAAATTTGGAAAAGTGATGCATAAAACCTTTTGAGTCAAATCTGGAGCAGCCAACTCTTTTAAAGTTCTTGGATTAGCCATGGCTTCCTCAAGTTTTATTCCTTGCTGTATTCCCTGAATTGTTCTGGTTTCCCTGCGTAACCTCTGCAATGTCCTTTTGATCTCTAGATCAAATTGTATACACCAAAACTAACAAACTTGTAAAGATTAAGAAATAAAAAAAGAAATAATTATATATATATATGCAAAACACCAATTGAAATCAAAAGCAAAAAATAAAGCACCACACTCCCCGACAACAGCACCAAAATTGTTGATGAGTGTCGAACACACAATAAAATAAACTTAACTCTACACAACTAATTTTATAACAGTGGTGAGTAGGGATCATATCCACAGAGAGTATTCGTGTAGCTTTTGCAATGAAAGAAATTAGTGTTTAGATTTATGGGGATTTGGTTTGATGCAATTAAGAAAACAAAGTGAAATTAAACTAACGAAAGTAAATTAAAACAAACAGTCAAAATGATGAAAGTTATGAATGCGTTTAGGATCTGGTTCTCGGTTCAATATCAGCCTACTCACAAATAAACATACATCATTGCATTATTGTTTTCACATCTCTCTTAGAACTATTGATCATAGATTAACAGCAAGCTCTGTTAATCCTAGTTTTTTCTTAAGTCGTGTTTAATTAAAACAAGCTCTTTAATTAAACCTAGTTATCAAACAACCTAGAACAAGCTCTCTCGATTTAGTCGGACAACCATATTACGAATAAGGAAAACATATCAATCTAGGCAACAACCACACAAGCTTGGGTTATTTAATCTATGTTACATTATCCTTAATGATTTAACACTATTAGTTGCCACAAATGAATATAGAACATAATGATTACACATTGCATTCAAGATTCTAACAATTCGTATATAAACAATCTAACGAGAATGAGAATAACGATTATCCATACATGAATACCCAAATCAATAGATATAGAATAACGTAAACAATTCTTAAAGAGAGGAAGAATAACAATACACAATGACAGTATGCTTAAATGCGATCCTTAGCATCGATTTAACCTCCGAACTGAAATAGGGAAGCTTAGACCTCCGTGGGTCTCCAAATAGTAAGTGGTCTGCCCCTTCACGAAGTCCCAAAATGATTCCCCTCATTTTTATCGTCCAAATGTTTTATTTATATGAAAATTTAGGTTTCTAGGCATTGACATGGTTTAATACATGGTCGTGTATCAAACCATATAAGTTAAAAAATGTAAAACTCGTGCAGCTGTGTATCCAACCGTGTAAGTCCAAAATGTGTCTTCCAATTGCATACACGGTCGTGTAAGATATACACAACCATGTATCTCCTAGGGTTTGCTGAATTGTTTTTCTTCTTGTGATTTCTTGTCCAATCCTTAACCTAATCCATCTCCTTCTTGTTCCACAAGGGTAGTTTAGTTTGAACATCAAAATGTTGGCTCAATGAATGTGCTCTTATCTCATTGTAGCTTTTATGGTTCCAAATTTTACCTAAAATCAATTATGAACTAAAATGAGTATCTTAAACATTTAACAACAATAATCGCTAAGTGTTAAGAAGTGAATGTATAAACAATTAAGTACACATCAACTTATTATGACGATCTTATTATGTTTCAGACTAATTGCTTGAATTGTGCAAAATATTTTTTTTAGAACAATGATCAATATTACAATTAAATGAGATCTTTCCCTTGAATCAGAGTTTAGTATTCTTGAATTTATCACTTTTATATTCAATTTATTTAATTTGATTTCTTGTTAAATTTAGTTAATTAATCGAAAAAACATATTTTATTTTATTATTTGAAATTAAGAAACTAGTGAGTAGTTCTTTTGGGTTTCGACCTACTTTTAGGACTACTACAAGAAGCGTAGAGAATTAGAATTAATTTTAAGGGCTTCGACAACCCTACCATCTATCGCGTAAACTCTTACCATCAGTGATGGGAATCCAACTATCTTTGATGGAACTATGGTCAATCAAGAAAAAGATAGATGGATGGATGCTATGGTGAAGGATGTGAGGTTTCACAAAGTCAGGGAATTAAGTGTATCTAGAAAGATCTTATTAGAAAAGGTTCATACTTCAGAGAATGCAATTGACATGTTGATAAATTTGGATACCAAAGAGAAGTTCAAGCATTGCTTGGACTTGATTAATGTCTCAAAGTTAAATATCCTTACAAACCAACTTATAAAGAGTATATTTGCCAAGGTAAAGATTACTTTGTAAGGCTCGTATACATAGACATGCAATCTTGGAGGAGTTTCTTTAAGTGATTTGGTTAAACATGATATATTTCCCAAGGTATAGATTATTGTGTATGACTCATATACATGGTTTACTATCTTAAATTGTTTTAGGAAGAACGTGGGTGTTTCTTAAAATTCTTTGGGTGAACATGGCCTGAGACATGGTTGTGTCTTAGGAAGTGTTCTCTTTTTAAAAATTAGAGGTGAAAAGATAGACTGAAGCCATAGGCATGTTGATGTGTTAAAGTTTTTCCTATGAAAAACACGAATTAGGACATATTCTAGAACACGATTTTATCACATGTTGTATCCATGTTTGCATAGAAGTAGAAGGATCCATGATTTAGAGATATGGGCATAGTTGAGCCTATTTTATGTACAAGGATAATCAATGCGATCCACAAACTAGGACATGACCTTATCTTAGGCTATACCATAGCAGACAATCTTATCTTGATATAATTTCAAAAAACAATTCATTTTGGTACATATAATTTATAACTCAGTTCACTAGTTATTGCATGAGTAATTATATTATTATGTATTTTGACTTAATTTAAACTAAAACAAAGTTCATTACAAACACTAAAAAGAGTCAATATAACTTCCAATAATACCAAATTAAATAAAATAATGATACAATTAAAAATATAATTCAAATAAGGTTTAAAGTAAATTATAAAAAAATAAGAAAAAGCATAAATTGAAAATATATTATATAATAGATAACATAATGTATTAGGTGAACTAGACATGACATGAGTTTTTGATAAGTAATTAAAGTGAACGCATTTGGGAAACTAAGGAAAAGTATTAAATATGTTTCTCTAACCTTCTTTTTTTATTTTTCTTAATTATAACCTATAGTTAGAGTAGAATAGCAGTCACTTTTAAAGAACTTAAGAAAGAAAAGGGGGGGGGGGGGAGAGAGACAGTAATTATAATATTAAGTTAAGGATAAGTTCTTTTATGGAGTCTAGACCACTTAACATTATGAAAAAAAGAAAATAAAAGAAAAAATCGTTTACAAAGCTAGAAGCCTATTCGATTAATATGATTCTAGTTAAAGTGTGATATTAAGTTAGGTGATTGTGAAAAAAGTGATAACTAAATAGTGTCAATACCTTAAAAAGCCTCTCTAATACTTAAAGATGATAAAATACCTCAATACGTAAAAGCACATAGGAAGCTCTCAAATATCACCATCTAACATGTTTTTTCAATGAGAGCACTACCGAGTTATGCATGTCTAGGATGGAAGACATCATCGTGACCATTTACCATACAAAGATGCTTTCAACTTCAATGATAAACAGATCACAACCATAATTACCCATATATATATATATATATATATATATTAGAATTTTAGAAGAATTTGATGGAACAAAAATATAACAATAAAAAATCCAATCCTATAATTGTAAAATAATAATTCTTAAATAGAAAATAAATTTTAATGATAGAGAGTTCTAGATAAAATAGGAAACTCTAATTCAACTTATGAAGAGTTTTAGATAAAATAGGAAAAGAATGAAAGAGATAGGGCAAACTTTGAAATTAGAAACAAATAAGATAAAACAAGAAATTATTCAAAATCCTTGTAGAGAAGGATATTGGATAAGGAATGTCACGTGCTATTCAATATTTCATTCTGTCCACTTAGAAAGAAATCTAGAGAATGATGTTAGATAAGGCGTGATCACGTGATGTTCAATATGTCATTCTACCCACTTAGAAAGAAATCCAAAGAAGGATGTTAGATAGGGCGAGATCTTAAGCTCGTGAATATCCTATTATGTCCAAGAATTCAAATGGCTCATCATTCACCCTTAATTGTAAAAAAAAAAAAATATTCGACCTCGTATTATTATTAGCATATCCAAGCTCCATATCATGAATGTAAGGCAAGAGATCAACAACATTGAAGGTTAGAGAGATATTGCCCATCCATGGCAGTAGTTTAATAATGTGGGTGTTGCCTTTGATTTTCCTTTTAATTCTTAACTGACCATACTCTTTTACTGTAACTTATGATGTCCTCTAATAGTTTGATTCTTGCTTAAGAAAACCATAACTTCATCTCTAACATTAAACACTTAAACTCTCCTATACGAATCAACCTTAGCCTCGTACTTCTCACTAGCTCTCTCAATCTTTGAATCTCTTGTGCCTCTTTAGCTAACTTTGCATCACTAGGAAAAATGTTAGAAGATTTAGGCAATTTAATAAGATCAAGAGCATGATTGGGTACCTTCGTGTAAACCACAAAATATGGCGTTTGACTAATGACACTATGGACTACATTTTTATAGGCAAATTTGGCATATGCAATAAAGAAATACCAACTTTTTGATTTGTCACAGAATATGCATCTTGCCAAATTACCCAAAGTTCTATTCGCCACCTCCTCTAGCCACCAGTTTATGGGTGTACAGTGTTACTATGCTTAAGTGAAAAATTAAATAAACCCCATAAGGCTCTCCAAATGTAACTCAAAAACTTGGTTTCATGATTAGAAGTAATGGATTTAGGAACATCATGGAGTTGCACTACTTTTTTAAAGAATAACTTGGCAATAGTTGTAGCATCCACTGTCTTCTTATAAGAAATAAAATGTGTCATTTTAGAAAATCTATCCTTAACCATAAAGATAGAATCGATACCTCTTTGTGTTCTTGGAAGTTCGAATACAAAGTCCATAGACAAATCCTCTTAAATAGAATTAGGAACTAGCAGTGACATGTACAAACCAGCATTTGAAGCATGTCGCCTATAAGCTTGGGAAACTTGGCTCCTCTCTTTAATGGTAACAATGTCTTTCCTCATTTTTAGCTAATAATCTCTCTTTCTCACCTCTTACAGAGTCTTATCTTTACCAAGGTGACCAGTTAAGCCCCCTCCATATAATTCTCTAATCACCTTCTCCCTAAGTGAAGTTCTTGGAAAACAAAGTTTATTTCCTTTCATAAAAAACCCATCATACATATAAAAATCATTATGAGACCTTTTTACCAAATACAAGTCTCATATCTCTTCAAAATTTCAACACCTCCATATAACTCCTTCAAATACACAAGACCCTTAACCTTCATACACAAGGTCTTCATTATAGCCAACCTCCTACTCAATGCACAACAACCACATTATTCGTCCATGCCTTGTGCCTCAATTTATGTGGGAACTTATTAATAAAAGTTGACCATCTAGCATGCATATTTGTTCTCAATTTCCTTTGACTTCCCAAATACTTCAAAGCTTGATGATTAATGTAGAAAATAAACTCTTTCCTAATTAAATAATGTCCCCACATCTTCGAGTCTCTTACCTTCTCTTCATCTACTCTCACTTCATCTTTCCCCATAATCAAACCAAGGAACAACAGATTTTCATAAATGAAAGTGCACTTCTTCAAATTAGTATACAATTTGTTTTCCCTCAAGACACCAAACACACTATAAAGTGATCTAAGTACTCCTTTTTTGAATTGTTATAGATATGTATATCATTAAGGTACACAACGACAAACTTACTTAAAAAAAGGTTTAAGCACTTGAAAAAGGTTTAAACACTTGATTCATCAACCTCAAAAAAGTTCTAGGAGCATTAGTAAACCTAAAAAACTCATTAACCGTTCATACAACCTATCTCTAGTCCTAGGTGCAATTTTCCACTCACTCCTAAGCCTAATTTGAATTTGATAATAACCACTCTTGAGATCAATCTTAGAAAAGATCACTGCTCCTGTTAATTAATCCAACATATCACCTAACCTTAGGATAGGAAATTTATACCCAACAGTAATATTGTTAGTGGATCAATTATCCACACACATCCTCCAACTACCATCTTTTTTAGGTGTAAGTAAAGCAAGAACTGCACACTCTCTAATATGCCCCTTTCCTAATCAACTCTTCTACTTTCTCCCTCAAGATCTCATTCTCCTTTGGACTCATACAGTAATAAGGTAAGTTAGGTAAACTAGCTCTAAGAGCTAAATTATGTGGTGTTGGATATCTCTCATGGGAGATAATCCATTAAGTAGCTGATCGAGTATTACATCTCTAAATTATTCTAAAATTTGCTTCCCTTATAAATGAATCTCATCTTCTCCCTTTTCACTCTTTTCTTCCGCTTTTGATATCAACAATTATGCCTCCCTCGTTTCTTTCATCTCACTCATAAAACTTCCCCTGTTATTTCCCAATTCTAATAATGGCTTCTTAATCCCACTAGGTTTGACCACTCTTTTTCACCTCTAGGTATTAACTTATAATTTACACCATTCTTCACAAATCGATAAATATTTTCCTTACCCAAGTGACATGCATCCATATCATATTGCTATGGTTTACCTATCAAAATTTAGCATACATCTATATCAACAACATCACAATAATGTTTATCTGAGTACTTACAAATAGAGAATGGCACCTTACACCTTTCCATGACATGAATATCACCAATTGTTGTAATCAATGCATTGCTATAGGGTTAGGGTGAGGCTCGGTTGGTAAATTTAGCTTCTTAACCACTAATTTACTAATGATATGTTCTTGGCTACCTCCATCAATGATCATCTCACAAAGATTTCCTTGTACTATGCCTCTAGTGTGGAATAATTGGTGTTGTTGTCAATCTTTATGCTCTTCTTTAAAAATCATCAATCTCCTAATAATTCCACCAAAGCCATCTTCGTCTCCTTTGGGGTATTCATAATCTTCTCCATCCAATTTATAACAGTCTCCTCTTAGGATGGTTTCCTCATCATTGTTGAAATCATCAAATCTTATAAAAGGTGCTGGAATTTAAGGTTATGCAGGGGTAACTTCCCTTTCAGCTATTTCTTTAAGTCTCCAGTTATTGTCACCTCACATTAATGTTTGCAATTATCCCATGACTGTAGCCAACTGTTGTTTAATATTATGAATAGCTATCCTGTGCTCTTCGATTCTTCTCTAAATATTAGGCAATCCTTGAACCTCATCATTATGACTATTTGTCATTGTTAAAAAGGACAAGCTTTATGAGATTCAAAGCTGTAATACTACTTAAAGTAATGGGAATATAAACAAACACAATTCTAGTCCAAGAATTGTAAGATAAAAATTCTCAAAGAAAAATAAAATTTATTGATAGAGAGTTCTATATAAAATAGGAAATTGTAATTCAACTTAAAAAGAGTTCTAGATAAAATAAGAAAAGAAACAAAAAGATTGAGTAAGGATTGAAATAAGAAACAAATAAGATAAAATAAGAAATTGTTCAAAATCCTTGCAAATAAGGATGTTAAATAAGGCATGATCACATGCTATTCAATATTCCATTATGTCAACTTAGAAGGAAATCTAGAGAAGGATATTGGATAAGGCATGATCATATGCTATTCAATATACCATTCTGTTAACTTAAAAAGAAATCTAAAGAAGGATGTTAGATAAGAAGAGATCTCATGTTGGTAAATATCCTATTATGTCCAAGAATTCAAATGCCTCATCATAATATATTAGAATAAAAGTTAGTGATAAAGACAAAGGCTAACTAAATAAGTATGCCTATTAATTATAAGATTTTGATGTTATAACTTATAAGTAACTCATTTGATTAGCAAAAGTAATTCATTGAGACTAAGAAAAGTAATGTTTGAATTGGTAGTAAAAAATGACAAAAAATGAATAACATGAATAAAATAGCAAGATCTTTTTACAATTTTATGATCATTTCTCACAATCATTTCATCAAATGCAATGACTGCATCTCCATAAGCCCAAACTTATTATACTTATACACTAAAGATGACCCAAAAATAGGGTTTCCTTTAAAAATTCCATATTTTGCCACCAACCTATAGACACACTTCCCCCCATAAAAGTTTGGAAAAAGTAGTCATAGCTATAAGGTACTTTACTGGCTGGGTAGGATGTTAGACAACCATATGGGAACATAATTTTTTTACCATTATCACTAAGCTAGGTACCTTAATACAACTTAAAGCATGAAATTCCTAACACCATATATCTGCGGTTGCATTTAACCATACATGAAAGCCTACCTAATATGAGAACTTGCATAAGTAACCTTGTGACTTAGATTCAACCTTTATGATCATATGATAAAACACTATATCCCATGAGAGTTTAAAGGGTTTTATACGATGAATAAACTCTACTAATATAACTATTCCTTATAAATAATTCAACGATGAAGGAAAGCAAAGAACTTGAGTGCACTCACTTATCAAACCATAATGGATTTTTTACTAAAAACTAATTAACAAACCAAAATCATGTCTTAAAAAAATAATTACCTCATTTGTGCTACTTCAAATGGCCAAATAAATCTTTAAGAGATAAAATTTTGTTTGAAAGAGTGTAAGAAATTTAGACTTACCAAAATTTTTTAGGTTTTAAATCGATATTGATTCCACAAGAATATATATAACACAAACACCAAAAAAGATTAAATTGAAACGTTGAAGAAAACTAATTAAAATAGGAGATGTATAGATTTCAAAATTAAAATCGAAGAAGGGAGTTAAAAGAAGTATTCATAAAGAAGGGATATAAAAGAAATATGATTAAAGAAGAAATTTAAAATAACTCTATAAATTAAAAAATCTCATATTTGTAAAACTTTAAGCATAAGTTATAAAATTGACTCATTTATTAATGAACTTATTTTTATATCAATAAATTATTAAAAGGAACTGAACTAGAAAGTTGATTCGTTCATAATAATTGCAATAGAAGGGATGCGATTTGGCTTTCAAAAGTCAAAACACACTAATTTCATATGAAGCCAACAAAACAAACGACCATCCAAAAACACACATTGCTTAAAACAGAGCAAATATTACATATATATTTTTTTGGTTAAAGGCGTGATTTGCACCTCAATATTTTGTAAAAAGGTTTAAGTAAGCTCTTACCATTATTTTTGGTTTGCGTTCATTACTAAAATAGTATTTATTGCACCTTAAATAGGAGGTTTACTTAGATTTTTTTTGTAAAATATTAAATTTAAAATTACACCTTTAATAAATATTTAAAAAGGGTTAATCACTAAAAACAATCCTAAACTTTACACAATTTTGCAATATAATTCGAACTTTAAAAAGTGACAATTAAGTACCTCAATTTTCAATTTATCTCAATATAGCCTGATGTTAGTGTCTTCGTTAATGGAGCTGACGTAACAAATCACATTAGCTATATTATGATAAATGTAGGATGCCATATCTCATGCTAAATCCACATTAAATTTTAATAAAATTAAATTAAACAACAAAAAACCCTAACCTACCCTTCTTTCTTTTTCTGCCACCCACTTAAAACCCTAAGTTAATTGATCTTTATCTTGCTGAGAGTGATTTTGATGAAGGTTAAAGTCCCTCTTCTTTTACACTCACTCCAAACATAGTTCCAATTTTCTTTCGTTTGAAATTTTTTTATTTTCTTTTCTCTTACTACCTTACTTTCTCTTGCTAAAAGCTCTCAACCTATGGTGACTACCAAATCTCCGCCATGTACTTGGGCCATGGTCGTTGACGAACACCTCTGTAATGTTTCTCTTGGTTCGCAGTCTCGATTCTGTTGTTAACCATCGTGACGTTGGGAGGAGGTATGGTTATGTTTGTCAACGTTGCTGATGAATGTGAAACTTTATGGAACTGAAGTATTCCAAGGTTAAAGATTCATCCAAAGAACCCATTTAAAGCTTAGCTAGTGAGAGTGTGAAAATTTGAGTTCTTAGAGAGTGAGATTCAAAAGTTTTTTTACGTATCATTAAATATGTCTGACGTGGGTTGCCACGTTAATTTCGTTAATGGAGACATTAACGTCGGGCTATATTTGAGAAAAATTGAAAGTTTAAGTATTTAATTGCCGCTTTAAAATTTAAGCTATAATTGAAATATTGAAAAAAGTTTAGGATTTTTTTATAGTTAACCCTTTAAAAAATTATTTTTGAGATTATGATTGATCTACATTTTTTAGAGAACTAATTTTTTTTAAAAAAATTAAAGTATTATCAATATTATTTAAAAATGCTTTATTATAACAATTAATTTAAATTTTTTAAAAAATATTAGAAGACAATTCTTACGTTTGGCCTAATGCTTTCCTTACAACGGCGTTTGGAGTTCACCGTCTATACGCTACTGGCAGACTTAACCACACCTTACCCGACGCTTCTCTGCTAACTTCATTTCAAAAACCAAATGTAACAAAACCTCCCTAAAACCTCACAACTGAGAGCCAAAATACCAAAACAAAAAGAAATGGCAGGCTATTCAGCTGTTATTCAGGGACACATCATGACCACCACCACAACCGCCGCCACAAGGTCTCTTCGTTTGTGTCTTTCCCATAAAACCCTTAAAGCTCGCTTCTTTTCTTGTGTGACTGTGAGGTCCAACCTCCCAGTGCTGTCTAGACCACAATTGTTTTCAAGGTCTTTTGGGGTTATTAGATGTTTTGATTGTGGTGGTGTTCGTGGGTTTTTGGACTGGAGGAAAGGTGATAACTTGGCGCTATTGCGTCTCCAGCAGAACTCCAATTATAGCCGGTTTGCTTACCAGGACCCTTCTAGTGATGATGATTCTGATAGAGAATTCGGCTCCACCCAACAGTCAATGGTTCCTTTTGTTCTTTATTTTTGATTTGGTCATAGGAATCTTCTTTCATGTGACATTTGCTGCAATTTGACCTCTAGTCTAGCTTTAATGCCTATGCTAAGAACTGTGGCAGTAGTGATTTTTATTGAGATTAGTGAATTCTTTGTCATGTTAATATTTAAGTCAATCTATCAAAGAAGAGTGAATTTGGTACATAGGTGAGTGTTTGATTGCTATGGTCTTGTTTGATGTATGTCTGATTTATTATTAGGAGCTGGACAATCAAGTCAAATAAATATAATGGTCCAGAGGAAGTTGATAGTTTATACTCTTTTCACTGTACCTTCAGGGAAAACCTTGTGATATTTTCCCATAGTATCCTTGCTCTAACATATTTCCATTCATGACAACTGAAAGTTTTTTGCTCTACCTGATTAAAGATTGTAAAACATTTCTAGTGATCAATCCAGTTTGAGTATATGGAAAGGTATTGGCCATTACAGGAATTAATGCCTTATTGCAGTAAAGAAATTTAATTTCTTATTGAACCCAATATACAAGATGTTTAATCGGTGATATCATCTGGGGCTGTAACTTCATGCTGAAAGTGTTGATGCAACATTCTCTACTCTTTTCTTCTTGTTGTTGATCTTTTATTACTGTGTTAGTATAAAAAGACATAACTTCCTCATACACATGATATTTGTTTCGTGTTGATTCTTGCTCCCTAGACTGGTTCGACACTTGACAACATTGGTGATTGGAAGTGGAAGTTGACCATGCTTCTGCGAAACAATGATGAGCAAGAAGTTGTATCAAGAGAGAAAAAGGATAGACGTGATTTTGAGCACCTCTCAACCCTGGCGACTCGGATGGGCTTGCATAGGTTATTATACCGTCTTCCATGTAAAATATTCTTATAGGGTTATGTTACCTATTCTCAAAATGTAACTTGTTATTTTCAGCCGACAATATTCTAGAGTTGTTGTCTTTAGCAAAGTTCCCCTGCCAAATTACAGACCTGATCTTGATGAAAAGCGTCCACAGAGAGAGGTACTTCCCCCCTCCTGAAATATGTGTCTCTATGCTGCAATGAAATTATAATGGTACTACAATTTATATCTAAAGAAAGTGGATGATGGATACACCTTGAGCATTTTTAATCACTTTCTATGGTAAAAAGTTCCTATATTCGTGGCTAAAACATTTGTTATTTAGCTACAGCTTGATTTTCTTTCTTAATTCTTGAGGTGTTGAATGTTGTGTTTACCTGGTTATCAACATTTTCCAATGATTTTTATCACCTACAGGTGTTGTTGCCTTTTGGACTGCAAAGAGAAGTAGATAGTCATCTTGGTGCTTATCTTTCCAAAAAGTCCACAATTAAGGGACGAAGTAATTCTCTTAAAAGATCGAGCAATGATGGAAATATGAACAATGCTGGAATTTACAAGCAGGCAGGCCCCAACATCCAGAATAATGTCGCCATGGAGAAAATTATTCGGCGGAAAAGTTTTCAACTGCGCAATAAGCAACAAGAATGGCTGGTATGTTATGTGCTGACAAGTTCAACTACTTTAGATACCATATGACTTAAAATCTTTTGTCTTTAACTTTAGATATCTTGTGTCTAAAAGTCTTTTGGTAAGTAAAATGCTGTTAGAGAGTAAATATTTTACATTGGTATGTTTTTTAAATCTTAGTGCCAACTTTCCAACAACATGCTCTGGAATTCTGCTATTAAATAATGAAAATGCTGCCTAATTATGTCACATGATAGTGAAGAAAGCAAGTCTTGGTTTTCATGTTCCTTTGATAGATATGGAGAATTGGTTTGTAGTATCATCTTGTCTTATTCCCACATGGTTTATATTATTTACAATTAACAATGTAGCTGTATTTAATTTGTTTTTTCAAAAAAGCTAGTTGATAGCATTGGTTGCTGCCTCCCTCTTCCTTTTAGTGTTTATAATGTTATGTTCTCCTTAAAATGAATCTTAGTTTGTTGAATAGATCATCTTGTCTTGTTTTGTTTCCCACATGTTATATATTATTTACAATCAACAATGGAGTTGCATATACTTGTTATTTTGTTTATAAGCTATTTGATAGGATTGGTTGTTGCCTCTCCCTTGCTTCTAGTGTTTATGATGTTATGTTATCTCAAATTGAATTTCTTAGTTTGTTGGATATTATCATCTTGTCTTATTTTGTTTCCCTCACATTTATATTATTTACAATCAATAGTGGAGCTGTATGTACATTTTACTTTTTTCTAAAAGCTACTTCATAGGATTGTTTGTTGCCTTCCTCTTCCTTTTAGTGTTTAAAATGAATTTCTTAGTTAGTTGGGTACTATCATCTTGTCTTATTTTGTTTCTATCATGTTTTATATTATTTATAATCAACAATAGAGCTCCATGTAAATGTTTGATACAAAAGAACTTAAAGCCTATAGAAGAAATAAAAGAGGAAAAATTAGTCAACCAAAAGCCTTAATTTAGTGGAATGAAGGATAAGAATTAAGTTGACAACAAAGACAATAAGGGCTGAAATGTAGATTATGCTTGGATTTCTTATTATATAGGAAGTAGTAGTAAGTTAACTTTGCTATTCTAGTTTTAGATATCTTATCTTATTAGCTTATGACTTAAACTTATAGAAATTTTATTAGAATAAGATTTAAATATGTTAGGAACCCTATCCTATTAGAATAAGGGTTTTAAGAACTTCTATATAAATATGTGTACTCAGCCCTTCAATGATAATAGATCTTGAATTTTTTTCTACAAACTTGAGTTTTTAACTAGAAGGTGTAATACTTTCTTCTAAGAATTAGGAGTGGTTCCTAGTTTCTTACTCTCCATTGTTTGTGTTTCTCACTAAATTCTAGTAAACCTAACCTAAAATTTATTAAACCCTAAAATCCTAGTCTAGAGCAAAAAGTTTCATGAGAATCCCGACACGGGTGAAATCCTCGTGATTCTTGCCAGATGCGTCGTTGGCCTTGGACTGATCCGATCACGTTCAGCACCGGCGCAACCGGCAGTTATCTGCATGCTTCAGCCATAGGACTACGTGACGGCGATTTGGTCAAAAGTACACCCGTCTGGAGCTCGAAAGGCTCCAGAGAATAAGAAAACGACTTAATTAGTGCTCTAGTCGGCGGGATCCACGATCGTCCTAGCGATTCGCGTCCCCATCGCGGTATATGTGCCAAGGTTTTGAATACCACTCCATACTGGACCAAAACCGATAGGGAACAGAGTGTTAAGTGCACCAGGCCTGAATACCTGTTGGTACCGGCCAATTACCAGAATATGCCAAAAAATTTTAAAAAATATGGAAACATTTTTGCAAAATTTTTAAAAATTTTTAAACTCTCCCTCCTTCCATCCAGCCTCTTTTTTAAAAGTTTTTTAATTAGTTATTTTATTTACTTCAACTTTTATAATTATTGTGAATTTTTAATTTTTCTTTTTAAACAAAATAAATATTTTTATT
>JAOQMM010000006.1:14251297-14265878 GCA_027563515.1 Erythroxylum platyclados
GCTAAGATTATGATAGGATACTCCATGATTTATGGGTATCTACCAGATCTGGATAAGCTAAGATACTCCATGATTTACTCCATGATTTATGGGTATCTACCAGATCTGTACAAGCTAAGATACTCCATGATTTACTCCATGATTTGTGGGTATCTACCAGATCTGGATACTAGGTTTTGTGTATATATGTATATAGCTGATAGTGCTGTAAAAGGTGTTATAAAATACACTTTCTGCAATACATTTTCTGCTTAATTTCTGACAAAACCTAATGTAAAATTCCAGCCATATTAAACCCTGAAATCCTAGTCTAAAATTTTCAACAACAAACCCCAAAATCCCAGCTATACTTAATTTGAAATTTTAGCATTCCAAGCTGAAATCCAGACCTGAAACTTGATATTCCAGCAGTCTAATATTAGCCATATTTCCTAATTTTGCGATTTTTAGTTGCTGGTTAATACTTCTTCTGTTTGTCCTACATCAATGTTACTTGTTTTCCTCTGTAAAAGCTAGTTGATAGGATTGGTTGTTGCCTCCCTCTTCCTTTTAATGTTTATAATGTTATTCTCTCGAATTGAATTCCTTAGTTTGTTGGGTAGTATTGTCTTATCTTATTTTGTTCCCTTCATGTTTTATATCATTTACAATCAACAATGGAGCTGCATATACTTGTTACTTTTTTTTATCTAAAAGCTAGTTGATTGGATTGGTTATTTCCTCCCTCTTCCTCTTACTCTTGCTGGTTGTAATGTTATGTTCTCCTCAATTCAAATTTCTTAGTTTTATGTTTTATGAGTAGGAATTGGTCATTTAATTGTAGTCATTATTGGATATTGAGTTTTATTTAATGCAATTTTCTTGATAAATGTTGATTCTTCTGCAGGACTCTCCTGAAGGACAACAGATGCTTGATTTTCGTAAAAGTCTTCCTGCATTTAAAGAAAGGGATATGCTACTGAAAACCATTTCTGAAAATCAAGTAAAATATGAATTTCTTTTGGGTTATTAACTAAAACATTTTGCAGTATTTGTTCATTTCAGGAAAAACCCTTTGCGGTTAGAATTTAACTTGCCAGAAGTTCATCTAGTTTGATAAGTTGCTTGCTTCAGTATTTTATTTTGTAGTCTCACAAAATGAGTATCATGTTGTAGTAATTTATACTGTTCGTCAACTTTGTATGGCAGAATTCACCAAATGAAAATTTTAGTTACTGATTTACTAAAATGCCCAGTCACTTACCATACATACTATTATAGGGAATGTCATACTTTAATTATTAAATCACTAATATCTTCCAGACCAAATTCTGCATAGTTATTTCTCCAATATGCTTTTCCTTTTGGAGGAGCAGTGGTGATGGATGCTTGTCTTGGAAATAGACTGAACCTTAAGGTTTTATCTTGTTAAATGATGGCAATATGGCTCATAAAATACTAATGCATATTGCAGGTAGTTGTTGTCTCTGGTGAAACTGGTTGTGGTAAGACCACTCAGCTTCCTCAATACATACTTGAATCTGAGATTGAAGCTGCTCGTGGAGCTGCGTGTAGTATTATATGCACTCAGCCTAGAAGAATATCAGCGATGGCTGTTTCTGAGAGAGTTGCTGCAGAACGAGGGGAGAACCTTGGAGAATCAGTTAATAATGGCCTTTATCTCATGATTCTTTGTTTGAAATATGACCATTTTGGACTTAGGTTGATTGTATTATTTCCTTGCTGTTAAAAGGTTGGATACAAAGTGAGGTTGGAAGGAATGAAGGGGAAGGATACTCGACTTCTGTTCTGCACTACTGGTGTATTGTTGAGGAGATTACTTGTTGACAGAAATTTAAATGGTGTAACTCATGTCATTGTTGATGAAATTCATGAGCGAGGAATGAATGAAGGTGGTTTGAATCTCTATTTATTTGGTTATTGGTCAGTGAATGGATAATAACTTTAAGTTGCTTCAATGTCAGACTTCCTTCTTATTGTTCTGCGAGATCTCCTTCCTCAAAGACCAGATTTGAGGCTGATTTTGATGAGTGCAACACTAAATGCAGAGCTCTTCTCTTCTTACTTTGGCGGTGCGCCAACCATCCATATTCCTGTAAGTTCTGATTAGCTAATTGCTCATCCTTCTCTGTTTTGTGAAAACAGTGGCCTATTCTTCATAATGTCATTCCCAAAATTTTCAAGTAAAAAATGGACTCTTTTTCTCTTAATTTTTGGAATCAGTCTAATTTATATCCAATTGTTTGAAATATCTATTTCTCTTCCTAATAGCTTTCTCAAAAGTTTGTGAACTTCAGTACAACTCAATTTTGTGGCAATATTGACTTGTTAGCTTACATGTATAGTGCATATCTGATTGTTTTACTCTTGTATAATCTCATTGAATTGGCAGCCACTTGACCTGTTACATATTCATATAGGTTCCTATAAATTTTAACTGCGAAATATTTAATTTGACTTTCTAATAATGAATTTAGTATTCCAGACTGTCTAATCATCTTCAGCGTGTCATTGCTAGTTCATTTTTCTCTATTTATTAGTCAGAGTTCGTACTTTTTACATGTAAATGAGAAAAATTAACAACACATTGGCTTGTTATAAACTAGGTTTACCAATTTTTAATAATTGGGCTATACAAATTAAAAGCTAATGCTATTATTCCAAAATAATACTATTACGTTGTAAGATACTTCCTGTATAGGATACATAACAATTAGAATATTAATTGTCTAACATACTTGGAATGTAGATGCTTCATTGTGATAGAAACTGCCTTAACCCTAGGAGTTTACGAATATCACTTCCAATTAATATCTTCAAACAAACTGCTAATAAGCTTTCCCAATCAGCACGAACAATAAAATTCTCCCAACAAACTGATAGCAAGTTTGCTCTATTAGTGCCAAAGTGAAATTCCATCAATTAGAGAACATTAATTTTAAAAGGCAAGTTGAAGCAAAATCTCCAAGATAATAAAAAACTTCTCAGGCAATCCAAAACAAAACTTCTAGACAAAAACACTTGAAATTTTTTGCAGAAGAATGAAACAAAAACCTTAAAAACAAACAAAAAATAGAAACAATACTGTGACTTTATTGATTGTAATGTTCACCATAAGTAGCACCATCCCACGAACAATGGTGTGAACTGTACCACATTGGTATAATCATGCCATACGACAATGTTCTTTCTCTCTCTCTTTTTCTTTTCACTAGTTTTTATTTGCTCTTATACCTTGTAGTATATAAAATAGATAATAGTATGACATTATTAATTAATTTTTAGTTTACCTGTTTCTAAAAGTAGTGCTGTACGGAAAAATACTAATATTCCAAAATAATACTATTCCAATGTAGAATACTTATGATACAGGATGCATAATAATTTTATCGCATTCTAGCATTAAACTAGTCCCTTCTGTTAATCTTCTTTTCTGCAGAATTTGTAGATACAGAATATATAATTGCATTACCCAAAATTAACTCTGTGTGGAGTTTTAAGGATTATTTTGTAACTTATGCAATTATTAGCAAAATGACCCTTTACTGTTGGCTTTTGTGAAAAGTTGCCGTAATGACTCTTCCCCTTCCAGTTTATATCAATTGCAAAAATCTTATCCCCGATGACTTTGTTATATTATCTCCAAACCTCAAATATTGGAAAACTGGTGAGCCAACCTTCAAGCTAACCATTCTTTAATTTTTTTAATTAAATTGGACAAATTGATCCTAGAAGGAGTTTGTGGGCTTCCTCAAATTTTAAAAGAATGTGATTGGAAAGGAACTGGTTAGGAATCTAACAAACCCAAAAATAACTGGATTGACCAGAAACAACGCAAAGAACTGGATCGTCAATCGTCTAAATAGTTCAATGAATTTATGATTAACAATTTTGCTAATATTCATTTGAAATATTTGATCATTGTGACTAATGTAATTAAAAATTTGACCCATCGGTTGAATCACCCACTCGCTAATTAAGCCAACAAATGGAAATTGAATGTTTGCCAGGTCTGTATTTGGTTTGTTTCTAGTAACTACGGTTGAAAAAGTGGGCTAGTGAAGCTTATGTGATTCCTTCTAAGTGCACATACTTCATGCTTCCAAAATGGTATTGGGGAAGGTAGATTATGGGAAAAGGGATCATTTCTCATTTTGTGACGTAAAATAGACATTTGTTGTAGAGTTCTGTAGCTTTTTCATGGTTTTTTTTCTGCAAGCTTATTTAGCTCCCTCAGCATATCCTCTGTAACATAATAGAGATGGATCATCATAATTGTCAGGGTACAGTTACAGGTTTAACATGCTACCTTACATCTTCGTTTCATCTTCATTAATGCACAAGATTGTCATTTCTTCATTAATTTTGTTGGTAATAATTGACTATATGCATTCCTTATTTGCTTCCTTTGTTGAATGGCTTGATATACTGGATTTGTGCTTCATTTGTATCTACTTTTATCCTTTGGTTTTTTTTTTTTTTTTGCTAATTCTACTGTAAAGAAAGAGATGATGGAAATTCTTGATCTGGCATTGAACTTCCATCTTTCCTTTCCCTCTTTTCTCCCTCTGGGGTCTGTGGCCTGGGGGATGGCTTCTTGTGTCCGTTTCAGGGGTTTACCTACCCAGTTCGAGCACATTTTCTAGAGGATATTGTAGAGATGACAGGATACCGACTGACTCAGTACAATCAGATTGATGATTATGGCCAAGAAAAGACATGGAAAATGCAGAAACAGGCACAAGCTTTCAGAAAGAGGAAGAGCCATATTGCCTCGTCTGTTGAGGTACCTTGTGAGGCTACCTAGTTCTTGTTTGCGTAATTTTGGCCGTTGACCAATCTATACATAATTGTTAATGCTTTGACAGGATGCACTTGAAGCTGCTAACTTTAAGGGTTATAGCCCACGCACTCAGGACTCTTTGTCTTGTTGGAATCCTGACTCGATTGGTTTTAACCTTATTGAGCATGTTCTTTGTCACATAGTTAGAAGTGAAAGACCTGGAGCTGTATTAGTTTTTATGACTGGGTGGGATGACATAAACTCTTTAAAGGATCAGTTACATTCTCATCCAGTCTTGGGTGATCCGAGCAGAGTATTGTTACTTGCATGCCATGGTTCAATGGCCAGCTCAGAACAGGTGATGTTTTGTTCATGTATAAGGATAAATATGTTAGGCTGAACATGCTAAGACTGAATCTACTCCATGTATAATAGGATAAAATCCATATATGAGATTGACCAAAGCTTCTTGGACTCCACTGGCAGCTGAAATGAAAGTATCTCATGTAGTTGTGGTATTTCTGTAATAACCTTTTGCAGTATGAAATTAGTGTGGGGTCCTTTTTGGTTTCATAGTTCATGGAATAGATTCTTTTGTAATATTAGGTCAAGGATAGTACACTAGTTGTAGTTGCTTTTGGTGAGCAATACTTGCTAGTAGTAGACAAGTGAAAGACATCCTTTAATAACTCTTTTGTGGAAGAATCACAATGGATCTTTCTGAACTTTAAATTCACAAGGACCCCGCCGCTAATATTGTACAATGCTTGCTATTTTAAAATCACCAACGTCACAGGGTTGCTCATTTATTTCACGTAAATATTTGATTTTTTTTTTTCCTCATGTAAGCATAATTTATTGTTAGTATCATGTTTTTCTCCCGAAAGTAGATCTGGAGAACTGTCAGTCTGACATGATATTCATTTTTGCTCTTATTTCTTTTCACTGATGTTTTCATACAGAGGTTAATATTTGATAAACCTGAAGATGGAGTGAGGAAGATTGTTTTGGCTACTAACATGGCAGAGACAAGTATTACCATCAATGATGTTGTTTTTGTGGTTGACTGTGGGAAGGCAAAGGAGACATCTTATGATGCACTGAATAATACCCCTTGCTTGTTGCCTTCCTGGATTTCCAAGGCTGCTGCCCGGCAGGTAGACCTATCTTCGCAATACAAATTATTTTTGCACCTATGATTCTTGCCTTATAATTTGTTAAGGATAATTGGGATGCCTTACGATTGACTATTTAGAGTGAGTTTGACATTTATTATAGCTTTGATCTTTACCCTGGGTCTACAAGGGATGTCTCTTTTTCAGTCTAATTCACTCATGCATTAAGTGGTACTTTATCACCCTTGTACTTGATACAGTAAGTTGAAAGAGTTGATGAAGCTTGAAAAAATTTCAAAGCAGCGAGTAACTTTACAGACCAAAAACAAGTTTCATTTGTATCTATGTGGGAGGGACTAAGATATTGACTTCAATTCTCAGTTGGATTTGATAGGGCTGTTAATTATTGTCTTGCTTATTATACATTCTCAGTAAATTAGATAAACATGGCACCAATGGAATTTCTTAAATTAGTAGATATCTTAAAGTTCCATTATTTGCATCATTCCCATGTTCAGTACAGCGGAATTAGCATTTTACATTGACTTTCAGCTAAACTTTACACTGAGAAGTGCAATGACATAATTTATATTATTCTTGCTGCAGGACCAAATTTTTTATATGCCAGTTACTGCACTCCAACGTTATTATTTTAGTATATCTAGTAGGACTTTATTATTTTAGTATATCTAGTAGGAATAGGATATTAGACAAGTTTGAGACACGAAAAATAACTACTGCTTGTGTTCCAGTTTGAGGATTTGCTAATTATTATTAGCTAATAGGGTTTTAAATTAGTATGTTTTATTTAGTTCTCAGCCTTTTGTATGAAAGAAGTAATTGATTTCTTGCAAATTTAGCTGCTAGATCCACTTTCTACCATGTATTGACTTATATCATGGTTAAAACAAAGATTTTGTTTCTTGGAGGGCCAATGCTGTAGTTTGCTTTCTAAAATTTTAGTTTCTTGCCTAGTCCTGTAATATAAAATTTGACTTCTGATTCAGAGAAGAGGAAGAGCTGGTCGTGTTCAACCTGGCGAGTGTTATCACCTTTATCCCAAATGTGTGTATGAAGCTTTCTCTGATTATCAATTACCAGAACTTTTGAGGACGCCTTTGCAGTCTTTGTGTTTGCAAATCAAAAGCCTCCAACTTGGAAGTATTTCAGACTTCTTGTCTAGAGCCTTGCAGCCTCCAGAACCTTTATCGGTAATTCCTCTTGGAGTTTATTTTCATGAACTGCTCCCTTTCGGAGTTTATTTTTGTGAAATGTGCAAATTTATAAAGCTTGCTAACATAGCATTCTTTTCACTTGCTATGGAGTTGAAATGTCAATCATATCAGGAATCTTTTGCTATTTTAGCATCTTTAATTTTTCTATGCTTCTTTGCTGTATTTTTTAATTCATCTTTTTCTTTTTTAGGTTCAAAATGCTGTTGAGTACTTAAAGGTGATTGGAGCTCTTGATGAAAGTGAAAATCTGACAGTTCTTGGTACATCATTTTTTTCTTGCTCTCTAGTGATCTTCATATGGTGTAATACTTTAGGAACTGAATTTTAAAGCAGGATTGGTTGCTTTTATAGGACGCCACTTGTCAGTACTTCCAGTTGAGCCAAAGCTTGGGAAAATGCTCATATATGGGGCTGTTTTTAATTGTCTTGATCCAATAATGACCGTTGTTGCCGGTCTTAGTGTGAGAGATCCTTTCTTGATGCCATTTGACAAGAAGGATGTAAGTTTTGTTATCTTAATTTATTGTCTCCAAAGTAAAGATGTTACCTTATTGTACCAGATGTGATGTTTAAAATATATGAATTTGAGACAAAATATTTATTGATGATTACACAAGAAAAAAAGAAATTCTGTCTAAAGAGGGTTAGCATGTTTCAATTGACAGAGGGTGCATATAGAAATCTTCTTTGTTTCTACTGTGAAGAGAATCTGTAATTTAAATTTCTGTATCATATTAATCAATCATATTGTTCCCAGAAAAGTCAGGTTTATAGAGATGAATACCTAAAAATGTGAATGTATATACACTATGATTGTGCATGCATGTATCCTGGTGTGGGATGGAATTAAGTCAATACTCAATAGAAATTATCTAATGATATGTCATGGACTATTAAACATAAGATGGCGGTGATATGCAATGGACTATTAACCATAGACAGTGGTTCTGTATCGGACTTCGTTTTATCTTGTTTGTCTATTGATTTCTTAAACTTTTAATATTGAATTTTGGAATTGATGTCATCAAGAATTAACTTTATAAAACAAGGGAGCAAACTGAACTCTGGTCATATGTCTGTATTTATATATATCTGAGCATAAATTTTCTTCCTGTCTTGGCAGCTTGCAGAGTCTGCAAAAGCACAATTCTCTGCCCAGGATTACAGTGACCATCTTGCTCTTATTCGAGCCTATGATGGTTGGAAAGCTTCCGAAGCACAACAATCTGGGTATGAATACTGCTGGAAAAATTTTCTTTCTGCCCAGACTTTGAAAGCCATTGATTCTCTTCGGAAGCAATTCTTTTACTTGCTGAAGGATACTGGTCTAATTGATCAGAGGACTGAAAATTGCAACACATGGAGGCATGATGAGCATCTTATCCGTGCGATTATCTGTGCTGGTTTGTTCCCAGGGATATGTTCTGTTGTGGTAAGTCATACTTCAATTTATTTCCCTTTGAATTTATTGTTAACCTTTGAATATGTTATTGGTAAAATGGTCATGAAATGTCCTTGTCCTATCCTTATTCTCTTCTTAAAACATCTTATTCTGTGCTCCTGTTTCACATGTTTGTTGTAATTTTAAACTTTCTGAAGCACTGGAGGTAGTCAGGGAGCACCCTGACATTAATTCATGCAGTAGAAGTGTATAATGGTGAAGTTGTTCATGAGTGTTTCATTACTAATAAGAAGGAAGGTGACAGTTGTTTTAAATTTTCTATTGATTGGGAATTAAGGATAAATCTCCGATGGCTAAACTTATTCTCTTCTCGTGGAGTGGTACGTAATCTTTTATGATCATATGTACAGAACAAGGAGAAGTCAATAGGATTGAAAACAATGGAGGATGGTCAGGTACTTTTGTACTCGGTAAGTTTCTTAATCTTTATGAATGTTCTATGCTAACCAATGATTAAAAAATCCAACCAGCTTGTCCAGTTCAACCAAAAATCTTGAACCGTCTAATTTTTTGGTTTAGTTTTTAACTTTTTGGTTTGATTTATTTTAATAACTCTTGTTATTAAAAACTAATCAATTTATTAATTAATCGGTCAGTTTTTTTAAATTAATAAGTTCTTATAAACTAAAATAAATCAATTAATTTTTTAAATATTTTTTCAATTAAACTTTAAATTTTTCGATAGGTAAGGACAATCTTTTTCAATCATTTTTCAAATTTTTTAATTTTATTTAATCTTTAGCCGGTTTTATGACGATCTAATAATGATTGAACCTTTTAAATCTTAAACTTTTTATCATACTGATTTAACTTCTAACTTTGATTTGGTTGTTAAAACATTGATGCTAACTGTCAAATTTTACACTCCTTTTAAATTCCTCACTTTTGTGATTTGTTTTACTGATAATGGATTGCAACCTACAGAATTCTGTAAATGGTGCAGTATCAACAATTCCTTTTCCCTGGTTAGTCTTCAATGAAAAGGTCAAAGTGAACACCGTATTTCTCAGGGATTCAACTGGTATATCTGACTCTGTGCTGCTGTTATTTGGAGGAAAGATTTTGAGTGGTGGGCTAGTAAGTTCAAACTTCTTATGCTCATCTGTTTGATTACTTTTTCAAAGTGGATGCTGTTGAATGTACTTTTCAGTTATTTCTAGTGCACTTATTTGCGGTTTTAATAGGATGGACACCTAAAAATGTTGGGAGGATATTTGGAATTCTTCATGAAACCTGCAATAGCCGATATGTACTTGAGCCTAAAGAAAGAGCTTGAAGAACTTATTCAGGAGAAAGTAAGTTTCTAATCTTTTGGGAAAGCTGTTTATTTAGCATTTGATGTTTTTACCCACTGGACCTAAATCTCTTGGAGCTTAATTCTCTCTCTCTTCCCATTTTTTTTTTTTTTTTTTGTCTATGCATTGGTGGAAATGAACTTACCTCCAGATTTGAGTTACTGATATTATTTATTTCTTCTTCTCCTGTCGTATACTCATTTTACAGCTTCTGAATCCCACACTAGAAGGGCAGTCATACGAGCAGCTATTAATGGCGATAAGGTTGCTGGTTTCAGAGGATCAATGTGAAGGTAGATTCATTTTCGGTCGCCAGTTGCCATCACACTCAAAAAAGGCAATAAAAGAGGGACTACCAAGCAAAGTTGGTGGTGCTAACTCTAAGAACGAACTTCAGACTCTACTTGCTAGGGCAGGGCATGGAGCGCCTACATACAAGACAAAGCAATTGAAAAATAACCAGTTTCGTTCCACTGTGTGCTTTAACGGTTTGGACTTTGTGGGACAGCCATGCAGCAGTAAGAAACTTGCTGAAAAAGATGCAGCAGCTGAGGCACTTCTGTGGTTGAAGGGTGAGACAAAGTCATCTGCCAAACATGTTGATCATGCTTCAGTTCTTCTGAAAAAGATCAAGAACAAAACCAGAAGCAGGACTCCAGTTCATGGTGGTAAATGGAGTTAGGTTGACTCTGCAGGATTAAATGATATAGTATCAGAATCCTGTTTGTTAAGCAAGAAGACTGCTACCAGCCCTTGTGGATCTTTTTGATTGGGATGTTGTTTAACCTTCTGTGGTCAGACCTCATAGAACATTACAGTGACCCTGTGGCCTAAATTACTCATGAAGGAGATCATCAAATGTTCAAACCAATAAGGAGCTAGATCAATCAGATACACAATTTGAGCTTGTTGTCAGTGCTTTCCGAATTCTTGGTGAGGTCCTAAGAGATGTAAGCTTCGAAGGCAGAAGCTTGAAATTTTAATCAGCTGAATTGAAGACTGAAAAAGTGAATTGTCTAGATTTGGACTCATCTGAAAGGCTTTTACCGTTGCAAAGTTTTTACTGTCTCAAGCCTCTTCTGCCACTTCACATTTTAAACATGGTGGTGGACTGAAAAGCTAATATTATCACTCATACAAGAAACCATAAGCATGGTGGAATTCATCTGTAAAGTGAGAAAATGACAGTTACTTTTTCAATATTCATTTATCAAGTTATGTAAATTGCTGATGGCTTGCGGATATCTGCAGAGGTTGAATCCTTGGTGGATTGTACAATTGATAGGTATATGGGTTTCAGACAAGTGTACAAGATTACTTTTGGACACCAAAGGTGCTGAACACATATTTGATGTTGGAATTTTTGGTCACAATTTGGTAAGAGCTCATAGGACAATCAATCTAGGAATATGGTGTCTTTATGACTGATTACATTAGCATGATGAGTAGGTTCATGATATTCCATATCTGATGATCACAGATAATGGCAGTCGCATTTTTGACAATTCTCCTTGCTATATTAGTGGTTTATATGGTGGCTTGATATGGCTTCCTTGTTGTGGAAGTCCAATTGGTTTCCTGGCCTTTATTGTCTTCTCTAGTAATTGTCTGTTCAGGTGCAATAATACATTCTAAGTTGGAAATTGATACGCAGCGACAGGTATTTTGTTTCCTGTTTTCTGAGGTACTATAACCAAGAAAATGAACAGATTTGTCGGTTATGGTTGTATGCGTACTTTCAGTTTTCATAGTTGCTTATATTTGTTTTTGTGTTTCTTATTGAAATGCATATATATCTGAAAGTTCTTGGTAGAACTTGTAAATGGGATCTATGAACAAACTTACTTTTGATGTTTACATCAGATTTGTTCCTCTATTTCTTAATTATTTGGTTTTGGGTTTTTTATATCTACTTGCTAGCTTAGGATTTAGGCCTTACCTTATATGGAGCTATTTTCTTTCCCCTTACGTAGTACTAGCAATAATAGTAGCTAAAGAAGTGAACAACTTTGAGCTTGGTTCTTCTTCTAGTTCAAGCTCTTTCTTCCTTTCTCTTAATTGTCTCATTTGAACTGTAATCTCAATATTTGATGTCTAACCCAGGACACCACACCGTCTAAGCGATCTTCAGTTGTTCCATCAAAATGCTTGTGTTCAAGAAAGTTAATCAAGTGAATCGTGCAAAATATTGTCCTTTATGATGAAATTGTCATGACGAAGACGTAGAATATGTCCTTCAGTTGTTCCATCCGTACGTGTACGGATAGTAATATGATGAAGTTCCTTCTGGTTGGGAGGTAGTTCGATCATTGTAAAGTTCGAGATTCAAGCCCTCTTCTTTCATTATCCTTCTTTTGGGCCTTTTCTCCCGTAACTCGGTCTATGTCCTTCCCCCTTATTAACATATGCCAAATTCCGATTAAAATTACATTACGTACAAAAGATCATGTGAGGGATTTGAAATGACAAAATTTCAATTGGACTTATATACTGTCTTAGTCAATTTATGAAAACTAATATAAATTGTAGTTTGCAATTTTAAGTGAAGTCGTGTGACTTGAATGTCAAGGAATTTAATCAAAGTTTGTTAACCAACCACATGAGGCATGGTTTGAAAATTGAAAAGCCTTCTAAATTCTGGTTTTGCTACTCAAAATTTAATCATATATGATTTAGGTGGATTCAATTATTGGTCTTGGGTAGCTTTTAGACCCGCGGTACTGAAGAGTTACATGCCAACTTGAAACATTATTGGTGCAGTCAAGAGTTTATTTTACAAACCTAGAAGAAAGAGATTGCCAGTCGTTTATAAGATACGTGTCTTTTGACTAATTAATGTTCCTGAAATCATCCAGCCCTTTTTCCTATTCTTGGTGAGAGCAGTTAATTGTACGCAAAGAAGAAATATGCTAGCATCAACATCAACCGACACGATCATTTTGAACGATTAGTTCTTGTGCATTACATGTGTGAATTATTGTACAAAAGAATAAAAATTGTCCACAAGCACATTTATTTTCCAAAAATGAAGTTTGGAAGGAAGAATATTAAATTTGATGCCTGGAAGGAGAGTTTAGTCTCCTCAGGAAATGCAACTCACGACGACTCGTGCAGAAGCTCTAATGCTTTTAACAAAGTGGATCTAAACCTGTTCAGATCAAGCTTTACATTTTGCTTGTCCATGTATATCGACTTAAATGCAAGCCAACCCTGTTTTTGAATCACTCTGGGGTCGCTTAAAACCACATGGTCTGTTGGATATTGCTGTATCAAAGTGCTCTCTTCTACCTTTATCTTGTACTCCAAGTACCTTAAGTTCATTTGCTTCGAAGGCTCTTCGAAGAAATGTTTTGAAACCCAGTCTACTCCTCCAAATGGGACTACTTGTATCAGTACTGCATTTTCAGGAAGGAAGAGAATGTTGGTTAGACCAGCTCCATGAACACCCAGCACAACATCACAGGAATTAATGATTTTTGCAAATCCTGACAGGTTGGAGTCAGGTTCTGCCACAACTACATTGAATCCCAATTGTTTAGCCATTCTAGCAATGTCACCAACATTTGTAAAAGCTCGCGATTTCTTTCGTGAAATAATTAATAATCTTGGCGTTTTCTTCAGAGCATCCTTGATTTTGATTGCACTAGCTTTCTTCAAGGAATATGAGCTTCTTAAGAACTCCATGAAGTCCTTCATAGAATAGCCTGATATTGAAGGATCAACGTGGAGCTCCTTTTTGGTTAGACGTTTGAGGCCAACAACTACACTTGGGAAGCAATCTACACCTTGTCTCGTATCAATGTTCACAACCTCATATTTAGACAGTGCCCTCATCAAGATTTCAAACTTTTTCATCCACCAAGATGGTTGGCTGCTGATAAGAAGCTTCACTTCTCCATTGAAGGATCGAGCAGTAGAGTACAGTGGAACAATAATGTCGGTGAAGGCATGGAAGTGGTTTCCTGAGTATGCACCAGCAGAAAATAGGACTGCAGGAACATTGTGACTTTGGGTGCACTGAGGGACAGCTTGGCTATTATTATTTACAAGTCTAACAGACCATCCCTTCACCAAGCTCATTGCTGTACGGTCATCTTTTCGCGCATAGGCCTTAATATTCCATGAGCTGTTTTCTACACCCACTATGTTGATTTCGGATGAGACGATAAAAACTGTGGAGGAACTTGAATCGATCCTGATGTCACCTTTGACGTCACAGAAATCTGATCTTTCTGTGAAATTGCATATAGGCTCAAATGTATGCTTTAATGTAATATCTGCTTGTTCAAGAAATAACGCATGCACCATACTTTAGTCGAGTATTCTACAAAAGTGTACCTAATTGCGGATGACACCCGAGTTTTTGTTCGTATTTTCAAAAACTAAGTAGAAATGAATTTCCAATATCTCAGAAAAAGCTTACCCCTTTCTGTTTGAAGAGACATTCCTGTTTTCTTCGCTGTCAGCTTATTGCCAGCTGACCAAAATCAATATCAGATATAGCATAAGCAAACAGAAAACGAATTATGTTAATAGTTCTCTCGGTAATGAACATGAATTAGTGAATGCATACCCCTGACCACGGAGTTGCTTGTACTGTTGATGGATACCGCATTCTTGCTTATGATTTCTGGTGAATGCATACCCCTGACCACGGAGTTGCTTGTACTGTTGATGGATACCGCATTCTT
>JAOQMM010000006.1:14281973-14295599 GCA_027563515.1 Erythroxylum platyclados
TTCCTTTCTTAATTAATCTTCTTGAAATGTCGGCATAGGGACTATGGCTGGGGATCATCTGTGCACTTTTTGTCCAATTATTATCTCTTCTTATGATTACCTTCCGCGCCAAATGGGAAGAAGAAGTGAGATGTTTTCTTCCCTCTCTTTGATTCATCAGATTTATTTAATTCACATTCTTTACTAATTATCTATGTATTTACCTTTCAGGCACAGAAGGTCACCAAGAGAGTCTTTGAAGCCACATTTCCTACAGAGATAGTCGCATGAAGATGAATTAATGGCAGCATTGCAAACGTCAATCTGACACCATGCATGCATATTGCCCAACTTCATATTGGGACCACGAAAAGATTCAACAGGAGGAATGCGCCCATATAATTCTCTAATTAAAATAAATGCTTCTCAGTAATTGCTTTTCAAACAGTTATTAGTAAGACGGATAATAAAAAAGAAAAGAAAAAAGTTTCTTTAGTCAAGTTTTGGGCGATGTGGTATTTGCTTATATTGACGAACGACACTGGAAAATTAAGTTTTTTAAACCTTAAAAAAGGGGGAATGTGACGTAGCGAGAGAAGAAAAACAAAATTGAATTATGGAAAAGAAAAAAGTGGAATGTAATTATTGAAAAAAGGAAATGACGAAAAGAAGAAGCAGAGGGTTATCACCCCAACGAAGGGCCGAGATGACGGATGCGATAAATGGCACAACAGATTTCATCCGCCTGGCAAAGGGAACAAGTCCAAATAGTTCTTAACCTTGAGGAGAAAACGACAGAGAGGTCTGAATGATTGCTATCTGTGCTGTGTTTGTGTGATTTAACTTTTAAGGCTTCTCATATAAGCCCTCTTCTCTTTGATAAGACAGATGAAAGTATAAGTTAATAGAGAATCCACAAAATAAGGATAGACATGGTCCCTATGGATAAAGAAAAGGTAGAAAGTATATAAATTGAAAAGAATAGCTTTGTAAATTCAGAAAACTAAAATTCTAATCGAGGTTTAAAAAAGTTGTTTATTATTTTTATGATAGAGACGGATCCGGCATTGACAATCGCAAAAATGGTTCTTAATTTATTATTATTTTATCTTATTTTATTTTTTATAAAGTCTATTTTTTACATTTATAAAAATATAAAAAATAAAATAGTTTTTTTTTTTTTTAACTTTGCCCGAAAGCTATAACCCGGAGGTGGAGGTAGGGGTAGACTATTCAGGTTGTACTCGTCATCACAAGCTCACACGACCAGGTTTTTCTGCTTGGACAATTTCTTGGTTCGATAATTCAGCCACTATCTCCTGATAAACCTCCAAATTCAGCAACTCCTAATACAACCATACCAATACAGCAACGTCAGAGGAACTCATGACATGCACCAATATCGACAGATCCTTGCCCTAGCCATGCAGCATCTAAACCTTCATATCCTCAATGGATTAGGCTCTCAAAAGGAAGGAGCTGATTACTGCCTGTCTCCTGGAGCTTTAGTCAACCCTCAGTTCCTATTTACTTACCATATGTGAACAATTGAAATGGTTAATTAATACATTTAATATGGAAACTAATCCAGCAAGATTGATGTTAATTACTACAATTCCAAGATAAAGAGAGTCAAAATGAAAAGTAGGTCCAAAAACTTCTTGTGGTATATCTCGAACTCTTTTGTTAGGATTGTGTTTCAAGGAAAAAAGTAGAAGGTTCGATGTGTGTGCCTGTGCGTGCCTAATAGACAGAAGAAAAGAGAGAGTGCCTTTCTTTTGTTGGAAAGATAAAAAAGATCATGTCCATCATTAAAGTGAAGGAGAGGGAGATGACATTTTTATCGATTGAGAGCCTCACATTAAAAGACTAGGAAGAAAGTGGGGAGGGGAGGGGACCGAGAAGAGAAAAGACCGGTGAATTTGAGTCAGCTTTAATGTTGCATTTGGACAAGCTTATTATTACAACGGTAAAGGTTTCAAGTCAATTATTATCTTGTAGTTTTTACCCTTTGAAGTAAAAGTTATTTTTCCTTTATTTCAATTATTTAATTAGTTAAAAAGCCATATTTCCTAACAATTGAATGTACAATGTTAGAGGTATAATGCATTCAAAACTAGACAGCGTAATCCTCCCTTCGAAGGATCAATTCTCTTTCCTAATATAATTTTGAACAGTTAACCTTTAGAAAATATTTAAATTAGTAAATATAGGTTAAAAGTGTGGTTTTATAACAAATTCAATTAAAATTAATTTTAATATGTTATCAAATCAATTTTTTGTGTACTAACACACTCATCACTATAATGTAATAAATTCTATTTAATCATTGATTTCATAAAAGGATGTAATATAGATTAGGAGCAAATTAAGTTTTAAATCCGTTAATAATATTAATTTACAAAGAGGATTAGTGATCAATTTAATATGGGTCAAAACTACATTTATTTATAATATATGCATGAGTTTATAAAAAAAATCTTATATATTTCTTGCCTTTTTATTTCTCTTTTTCTTTTTTATTTTTTCTTTCTTTTTAACACGATTTTTTTTCATTCTTTTCATTGCTTAGAAAGAATGTAGATCATATAAAAAGAGTAAATACATCACTATGCTAAAACAATTATATCGCTTAAAAGGAATAATTGCACCACTATTTCAAATAAGTTGTATCACCTTTTTAGTCTAGTTGCATTGATTAAAAAAATAATTGAATCTCCATTTTATATTAGTTGCACCATTTGTACTTAATATAATATCCACAATAAGATTATCTTGGATCGTTTTATCACTCTTCCAATATAACTGTATAACTGTATAAATTTAAAAGAATAGTTGCATTAAGAATATATTAATTAGTTTATTTATAGTTAACTTACCACTCACAAATAAATTATTTCAAATTATTTCTATTAATCTTTTAAAATAATTACATTAGTTTGAAATAACAATTGTATTATTATAGACGATTACTTCATATATACTTACATCAAGAATAATCTTTTAAAATAATTATATTAGTTTGAAATAACAATTGTATTATTATAGGCAGTTACTTCATATATACTTACATCAAGAATAAAATATAAATATAAATTTTGATATAAAATATTTTTATTAAAAAAAGATTCTAATCTATCAATTAATAGTTTGGTGGCTTTCCATTAGAGAATTTGTGGGTCAAAATCTTTTTTATCAAATAATAAATAATTGAGAAATAATTTTTTATAAAATATATGGGTCAAATACCTCATTTATAATTGTCACTGTAGATTAACAAACTTAATATATAAGTACTTCACAATCTCACAAAGTTTTAAGATTGAAATCAAAATTAATGTAACAAACAACAAATTCTCAAACCAATCCTAAAAACAATAAAAAAAGGATGAGAATACAACACTACTTGCCCTTTCTCTGCTTTTCCTCATTTTTTGAAGTTATCGCTGCACTTTTACATAAAACCCACGTATTTTTCTCTTTTATATCACGAAATAGGTTTTTCTACATTGTTCACGATCACATGCATAGTCATGTAAGTGACCATGTATTTTCAGCACCGCCTCACTCGCAGATGTACACAGTCACAGAGAAATACACTGTCATCACACATGGTTGTGTATGTCATGAACATGAGCGTATACACGATCATACATGTCTTTGCTCTTCACTTCCTTCTTCACACGGTTCCAAAGACTTATACAATTGATCCATATGATCGTGTAAGTGAAGACATGAGCATGAGTGCTTACATAGTTAATATACATGGTTGTATATGTAAGTTAAAGACACAGTCGTGCAGCAACTTATACAATCGTGTCTCCATCAAAAGGACTTAATCCATCTTGTCTTCATTTGTTCGTCATCCCACGAATCATAAAAGGTGTCTACGATCATTGAAAGTCTCAAAATAGGGCTGGACACTCAAGAATCTCCCCCTCCAACACAATTATAAGAAAGACACGTTATTTTTCTAACACCTACTTGAGAGACATCCCGGCAAGCTTACTATATAGCTCATGTTTGCTTCTAGAAACAACTTTAGTCAACATATCAGCACCATTCATGTCAGTATGACTTTTCTTCAACATCAATTGTTGTTCCTCAACCACAAACATCAATGAATAATATCTAACATCTATATGTTTTGTACAGGAATGATATATAGTATTTTTGTTCAAGTCAATAGTGCTTTAGCTATCACGAAATACTACATAATTTTCTTACCTCACATCTAACTCTTGAAGGAACTTTTTCAGCTAGAGTATCTCCTTACAAGCTTCCACTATAGCTACATACTCTGCATCAGCCATTAATAAAGCTATGCACTTTTATAGCTTGGATTGTCATGAAATGGCTCCCCCTACAAACTTGAATAAAAAACTTTAAGTGAATTTTCTACCATCAAGATCTCTAGCCATATTTGCATCCGTAACACCTTCTAGAGTTGGCTCACCATCACTAAAAGACAAACTTCACTTTGATGTGCCTCTTAAGTATCTCAGAATCCATTTCACTGCTTCCTAGTGAACCTTCCTTGAATTTGACAAGAATCTGCTCACTATCCCAATAGCCTGTGTAATATCTAGCCTTCTGCACACTATTGCATACATCAAATACCCTACTGCAAATGAGTATGGAACAAAGGATATACCATCTTTCTCTTTTTCTATTGAGGGACAGTAATGCTTACTCATTTTTAAGTTAGATGCTAGTGGTGTACTAATTGGCTTAGCATACTTCATATTGAAACTTTCTAGCACCCATTCAGTATATCTCTCCTTAGACAACCATAATCTTCTAATCTTTCTATCCTGAGTGTATCTCCATACCTAAAATCTGCTATGCAGGTCTCAAATCTTTCATATCAAAAGATTTAGACAAATCCTCCATCAACTTTTGTAATATTCCAACATCTTGACTCATAATCAACATATCATCAACATATAGAAGAAGAGTCAAGACTTACTTGTGAATGTTTTGAATTACACAAAAGCATCGACATAAGTTCGTTTGTAACCATGATCCATCATAAAAGAATCAAACTTATGATGCCACTGACTTGGAGCTTGTTTTAACCCATATAGGCTTTTCTTCAACTTGCAAACCATATTTTCCTTGTCTTTAACTTTGAAACCTTTTGGTTGCTCCATGTATATCTCATCTTCCAAATCTCCATATAAAAATATTGTTTTAACATCTAATTGTTATAGTTTAAGATCCAAATAGGCAGTCAAATCCAAAACTATTTGATTGAGGTCATCTTGACTGTTGGTGAGAAAATTTCATCAAAATCTATACCCTGTTTTTGACTGAACCCTTTCACCATTAGCCTTCTCTTATACTTTACCATCTTGTCACCATCTTTCTTTATCTTAAATAACAACTTATTCTTCAATTCCTTTTTACCTTTTAAAAGCTTCATAGGCTCATATATATCATTCTTCTTTAAAGAATTCATCTTTTCCTTCATAGTTACGAGCTATAGATCTATGTCTTCACAAGATGCAACCTCTTGCATATTCTTAGGCTTACTCTCAGTAGCTAATATGTATTATGAACTTGGATACCTTGTAGAAGGCCTTTTCTCTCTTGTTGACCTTCGAAGCTACATATCACTAGCTGTTGGATCTAGGTGCTTCCTCTGCTGATTATCCTCAACAACTTCATCTTCAGCATTATCCAAATGTGGTTCATGTAGCACATCATTAACAGTTATATTTGATCATCATCAATATGTTTTTTGCATACATTTCATCTCCTTCACCTGTAGACTGCTCAATAGTGGAAGAAATTGGCGAAGACTTAACAATGCCATATGATGAGATTTGTGGATGACTTATATCCTCTCAGAAGATCAACACCTCTCTCGTGTTCCTAAAATATCATATCCTTGCTCCTAACCACCTTTTGCTTCTCTGGGTCATAAAGTCTTAAGCCAAATCGATCACCACCATATCTAACAAAAATGCTAGGTATCGCCTTTGAGTCAAGCTTCTTTCTCTGATCCTTGAGTATGTATCTATATACCTTACAACCAAAAACTCTCATATGATGATGTGTAGGATCTTTACTAGTCAATCCTCTCTTGGGAACCTCAAAATCTAATGGAACTGTGGGAGCTTGATTGTTAAATTAACTGTAGTTCGAACTGCTTCATCCTAAAATGCCTTTGGTAACATAGACATTCTGGGCAAGCAACAAACCTTCTTTATAATTGTTCTATTCATCCTCTCAGCAACACCATTATACTGTAGAGTCCCTATTTCTTACGTTTCATATCTAATGTCATACAACATACAGTAACCTTCAAACACTTTGAAAGTATACTCACCTCCATTTTCTATTTGCAGACACTTTAGCTTCTTCTCAGCTTCCCTTTCTACCGTGACATGAAACTTCTTGAAAGTTTTAAATACTTAACTCTTTGAGTTTAACATGTACACCCAAGTCTTCCTCGAAGCATCATCAATAAATATAACAAAATATTTGTTACCTCCTTGTGACTCCTCCTTAATAGGGCCACAAACATTTAAATGAACCAACTTTAATATCTCTGACTTCCTTGTAGGTCTTCTTTTAAAAGAGACTCTATGTTGCTTTCTAACTAAGCAATGATCATAAGAATTAAGCGATAGTGTATTCTTAACTGGGATAGAGGATTTACTAGCCAGTAACTTTAATCCTTTCTTAGTCATGTGTCCTAATCGTCAATGCTGCAAATTTTGAGAAGTTTCCTATTCGGTTATGTATACTTCTCCACTTAAGTGTTTCTTGCACAATGAGTAACATAACTCTCCTTGAGCAACAGTCATTGCTCCTTTGAACAGTTCTAATTCCTATCCTCGAAAATGTGTTGAAATCCTTCTTGATCTAATACATTAGCCAATAATAGATTTAGCCTTAGATCGGGGATGTGTCATACATCTCTCAAAGTTAGTAAGCATCTGAAGTTTGTCTGAACTCGAATATCATCCATATGGACAATCTTAGCAAAACTTTGACTTCTCATCTTTACGCTTCTAAAGTCTCCACTCTTGTAGTTTGAGAAGTACTCCATCTTTTGAACACAATGATAAGAAGCTCCTATGTCAATTAGCCACTTAAAACCTTAATTATTAACATCGAAGCATTCACTTATCGCAAACTAGGGACACCTCATCATTCGTGCTTGAAGCTATTGCTGTTGTATTCTTATCATCTCCATCATTATGATGATATTGATTTTTCTGATCTGTCTTCTACTTATAACAGAACCTCTTAATGTGTCCTGGCTTATCGAAATAGTGGCATGTCTTAATGTCTTTGTCACCTTTGGCCTTTGATTGATTTTTAGACTTACCACGCACTTTAAGATCCTTGCTCATGTTCTTTCCCTTGCTTACTGTCATGAAAGCCTACACATTGTCAACTCGCAGCTTCTTTCTCCTAATTTCTTCATTGAACATACTTTCTTTGATTACACCCAAAGAGAGCACACTTTTAGAAGTTGAGTTGCTAATCATCGCCACTAGTGTCTCCCAACTATCTGATAACAAACTCAACAAGAACAAGGCTTAAGCTAGTCATAAAAAATGATCTTTATTGTAGTAAGCTTGTTAATTACATCATGGAAATCACTTAGGTGCTTTGACACAGATTTCCCAACTTTCAACTATAAGTTCATAAGCCTTTTAATCAGAGAGGCCTTATTATAGGTAGTCTTCCTTTCATATAGTCTTTCTAGCTTTTCACATAGCTCAAAAGGATCCATTTCTTGAAACAAATGGTTGAATATATTGATATCAATCAATTGTCTAATCATACCTAGGTTTTTCGCTTCATCTTTTTCCATTCTCTATCTGACATCTTTTTTGGTTTTGAAGGAACATCATCCTTAACACCTTTGTCCATGTCAATAGGATCAAAGAGATCCTTGCAATACAGAAGGTCCTCCATCATGTGCCTCCAAATGGAGTAGTTTGACAATGTCAACTTGACCATAGAGTTGTTTCCACCTTCCATCACAATGACTCCAATACCACTTGTTGGAAGACAAAAAGACAACTCTTTAAAAGATCAACCCAATATTAACAACAAAAATACTCTTCAACTTTAACCAGCAAATCAGTATGAGAATAATAAACATAACAATAAAAAAACTCCAAGATTTATGTGGAAAATCCTCCAATGTAGAGGAAAAAAATAATAGGCCAAATCGACAAGCAAATCTATTAAACTCAAATAAGGATTAACAAAGATTAATCTTTCACCCTGTAAAAACAAATTGTTTCACAAAGTTTCAATATTGAAACCCAAGTTGATGTAACAATCAATAAACTCTCAAACCAGTCACAAAAACAATAAAAAAAGGATGAGAATACAACCAAGGATATAGGTATCATATCATACCGGCCAGAAAATAATACGGTACCCACTCATTTTATACCATTAGTCGATACCAATTAGTATTTTTCAGTACCAACAGATACTGAAATACCATCAAAATTTTAAGACTAAAATGTAAATTTTAAAAAATGTTGGACTAAAATTTAAATTTTAAAAAAATCCTAACTATTTAACCCACCATCGTTAACCCGACCCCCCACCCCTCCACCCACCAACCCAGCCGCATTCTCTCACTCTCACCACTGCCTTGCTTTCTCACCTTGCCTCGCCTACCTGCCTCACTTGCCTACCTTGCCTCTCTTGCCTACCTCACTTACGTTCCTCACGTGCTTACTTTCACAGTTGCCTAGCCTTGCTAGTCACCTTGCTTATGTAATCACCTCATAGTCCTACCTCTACCGCTATAGCCTGTTCAAGCCTCAAAGTTACAAATTGCAATTGCCAGTCGCTTCAAACCATTCTGAATTTCTGATTTAGCTTTGAATAATTGAAAATTTGAAATGTGTGCTAATATGCTAAGTGTTGACTGTTGATTTGTATTGTGTTATGTTGGTTAATGTTGAGTGATGAGTTAATTCATAATTGAGTAGTTGTTGTGTGTGAGTGACTTATAGATGTGAATTACTGAATTGTGACTTGTGAGTTTGGAAATTGCATTTCAAAACTTGAGGATAGCAGATATATGAGTTTGTTTTATTTGAATTTTGAAAATTGAGGAATAAGATTTAGGATTTTATATAAGAATTATAGTATTTGAATTTTTGAATTTTGAATTTTGAATGTGTTTTGTCATTTGTGTTGTTTGGATTATGAAAATTGGGGATTCGATCATTCAATACAAAATTAAAATTTTTGTTATTGTTTGAAATTTGAGAAATATTGAATTAAATGTTAGTCTTTATTATAAATTGATTTCTTAATATACAAAATGAGTTAGTTAATTTATGTTGAATTATGTGATATACGAATTAAGTTAAAGATGTGAGTTTATGTTTAAATCATATAATCACATAAAATGAGTTACATTTATGAATTTATGGTTGAATTACATGATTAAGCAAATTAAGTTATAGATATGACTTATGAGTTTATGTTTAAATTATGTAATCACACAAATTGAGTTATAATTGTAAGTTATAACTTTAGATAGAATGTGCTTAATCATTAAAGTTTCTTAAGGAATCATTTATATAAGTTTATGAAGGTAACTGTATATATATATATATATATATCATATGATTGTTTAGAAACTGTTGTTGCTGTATTTCTTACCATTATACACAACTTGATTTTAATACAAAGTTATTAAGTTAATTTTAATATGTGTCTTCATTTACTTTTTACAGATAAATGTAGGAAAGTTCAAGTACACCTGATAATTTAGTAGTTTCAAGCATAGGAAGATTAGATGATCTAGCTTGGGCTCATGCTAGATTGGTTCCTAGAATGAAGAGCCATATTATTTGTTTGTATTGTAATAAGCATTTGAAAGGTGGGAGGTTCACTAGATTAAAGAAGCATTTAGTTGGGATCAAAGTTGGTTTGGAACCCTGTAAGAAAGTGAATCATGATGTCAAATGACAAATAAAGACTTTGCTTGAGGAGTATATTAGGATGAGAAAGATTGAACTCGAAATTGGTAGCGGAAGTTCTTTTATTGGTGTTCAGGATGATAGTGGAAATGTTGAAGGTGATAGTATTTCTATCCAAAAAGAAGGAAATATTGCACCTAATGTTAAGAAAAGAAGAAGACAGATGTCTTTTTTTTTTGCACCACAAACAATTCCTAGATCTCAGCCTTCAATCCGTAATGCCTTATAGTGTAGAAAAGTGGCTTGTAATGTGGATATGACAATCGCTAAATGGTGGTATGATTTAGGTATAACATTCAATACTATCCAATCTTATTATTATCAGTCTATGGTGGATGTTATTGCCTCTTATGGTCCATGATACAAAGTTTCTTTAATTGATGACTACAGAGGTAAACTTCTGAACAACTTTGTTTATGAAATTAAAATTTATTTGGATGAAAGAAGAATGACTTGATCTACTTATAAATGTTCAATTATGTGTAATGGTTGGAAAAATAGAAGACATGAGCCTTAACTTTTTGGTTTATTCTGCAAAAGAGACAATGTTTTTGAAGTCTATTAATGCATCTAGCCTTGTTAGGAATTATGATATTCTATTTGAAATATTTTATTAAGTTATGAATGAAGTTGGGCTAGAAAATATTATTCAGTTCATTACTAACATTGATTCTGCTTATTAAATAATTGGAAGAAGATTGCAAAGCAAGTATAATCCTTTTTATTGGACTTCTTATGCTGCACATTGCATTGATCTAATGTTAGAAAATATAGGAGAAGCTAGGTATTTTCCTATTATTGATAAGACTTTACAGAAAGCAAAAAAGGTGACTAAGCTTATTTACAATCATGCATATGTCTTAAATTTAATAAGAAATGATTCACCAATGGTAGGAATTTGTATTGTCCTACTATTACAAAATTTGCAACTAATTTCTTATCACTTTAGTGTTTCATTATGATAAAGAAAGAGTTGAGACAAATGTTTACAAGTTATAAGTGAGTCACATCTCGGCATGCTAGGTCTAATGTTGGATTGGAGGTTTCTAAAATTATACTTGAAGATAATGAATTTTGGTCTCAATATCAATTTATCATCTGAGTTTTTGAGCCTTTGGTGAGATTACTTCGTTTGTGTGATAGTGATGAGAAAACAACAATGAGTTATTTTTATAATGTCATGGAGAGGACAAAGAAAGCAATCAAGGCCAACCTAAAAGATAGGTCTTCTTTGTATACACCTTGCCTTATAGTTATTAGTGAGAGATGAGAAAGACAACTTTACTTTCTGTTTTTTGCGACTAGGGCTTTTTTGAATCCTAATGTCTTTTTCAAACCTAGTTTTACAAAGATAACTGAAGTTAATAAGTAATGTTATTAATTATTACAACAATTGTTGCTCATGAGATAATACAAGATCTCTAAAGCTCACATATGGAGATATATAAGGATGTTTCCGGTGATTTTGGGGATGACAATTGCTATTTGTTAAAAAGACAAACTTAATCTAGGTATATATGTTTTTACACTTTGTTACTTATTGAAAATTAATCATCACTTTATTTTGTTTATAATGCTACTTTATTGTCTTATGACTTACATTTGCTTGGTGGGACCAATTTGGAAGTGGTGTTCTAAAATTGCAAAGATTTGCAATTTGAATTCTAAGTCAATGTGTGACTGCAACAGGGTGTGGAAGGAATTGGAACACATTTGAATTTATCCATTCTAAGAAAAGGAATAGATTGGAGCGCAAAAGATTAAATGACTTGGTTTTTGTTTGATACAATTTAAAGCTTCAGAAAAGGCATGTTACTATCATTATTAAGTTGAATATAATTTCCCGTAATTTCTTAATAATTTAATTTTGTTACTTACTAGGACTCTTAATAGAACAAATAGTTCTGTAAATCAAATTTGCCTTGATCATATCGATCTTTTGGCAGATTGGATATCTGAGAAACCGAGTTTGATAGATGAGAGTGACTTGGAAGATAATCTTAGATAAGAAAGTATTAACATGTCACTTAGTGTGATGAATCTGAATAATGGTAATAATGAGACTCTTCTCAATGGTGAGAATTTTGTACCAAATAAGAATTGGGGTCAATGTAATTTGAGTTAGTATTCAATTGAATAAAGTTTCAAGTTTTTGTTTCTCCTCTTATTTTAATTTCACTTATATTTGATGTATATGTTAAATTCTATATATGCATTATGCAATATAAATATAATTGTAAATGTTTTTGTTTCAGGTTTCACATTTAGTTGATTGTTTCCTTGGCATGAACTCTTGTTGTAAATTATAATTGATAGAGAGTCATAAATATTTATTATTTTTTATTTGATGCTTTGATGTAATTATTATTTATTATATAATGAAATTGTATCATTTTAAATACTTCGTATTGTCCTTAGTTTTATATTTGTATGATGATTAAATGATCTTTTTCTTATTAATTGTGATTATTATTTATATGTGAAATATATGAAAAGTAATATTAATAAAAATAAATAGATTTTTTTTATTTTTAAATTATACAGTACAATATATTAAGGGATTATTTTGCAATTTTAAAAAAATTTAAGAATTACTTTATAAATTTAAAAATTACTTGAAATAGCACTCGGTATTGGCTGATATTGGTACAATACTGTATCAGAACCAAATCCAATACGGGTATGGTATTCATAACATTGAATATAACATTACTTGTCCTCACTTTGTTTTTTCTCACTTTTCGAAGTTATGGCAGCACTCTCATGCAAAACTTATGTATTTTTCTCTTTGATATAACGAAATAGGTTTTCTGCACAGTATATGGTCACGTACATAGTAGTGTAAGTGACCTTATCTCTTCAGTATCGCCTCATTCTCAAATGTATACGGCCATAAAAAGATACACGATCATCACATATGACCATGTATGTTATAAATACAGGCATTTATACAACTGTGTATGTCTTCGATCGTTACGTCCTTTATCACACAGTTTCAAAGACTTATACGATTAATTTATACAGCCGTGTAAGTGAAAATATGGGCATGTGTCACTCTACACAAGCTTGTCTGCTTTCACGGTTAATATATACGGTAGTATAAGTTAAGGACACGGGCGTATAGCACTCTACACGGCCATATCTCCCCTCAGAAGAGCTTCATCCATTTTGTCTTCACTTATTCGTCATCCCCACGAATCACGAAGAAGTCTACGGTCACCTAAAGTCTTAAAATAAGGTTAGACACTTATGAGTGTTACCGTTGACTTACCTTCTAAATTTTAATTTGTAGTTTAGATTTTGTAAAGAACTATTAACCACAAATGTTTTTGTTTTTGCTTCATGATCAGCGGTATTCCGAGAATTATATTAATTCAGACCTACAGAAGGGGACAAAGCTCTCTCAATTGCCTCATTCGCTAGACAGACCTGGTTTAACATGAATCAAACACCTCGGCCCCTCCCCTTGGAGTTATAGGGTTTGCTTTAGTGACAACAAGTGTATTTTGCATGTTACTGTTGAATTGAATTACCCGCATGACAAAGACATCTGTCTTTCACGCAGCGTCATGTGCTTCTAAAGTAAAGAAGTGGGCCTCATTATATTTGGGCACGCCACTCATGTACTTAAAGATAATCATAAACTTAGAACTTAGAATAACCAAAA
>JAOQMM010000006.1:14307382-14327268 GCA_027563515.1 Erythroxylum platyclados
GTATAAAATTTTAAGAGAATTCCTCGCTAGTATACCTGAATTATAGGTTGATCATTTAAGTGACCAATAATTTGATACACTTGTTGAGACACGATGTTGCGTACAAGAAATAGAAAAGAAATTGATATGCCACCAACTTCAAAGGAAGAAGTCTCTATAGTTGAGACAATCAAGATACTGACAGAAAAGATTAACAAATTTTCTAGCGCTCTAATACAGATTGCTGGGCAGAATTCTCTTGCTTTAGCAAAACAGATCATTGAAGGACTTAAGGGGCATCCTGCTCCAAATGCAATGGAAGTTGATGAGTGCATTTGCCTTCTTATTGCTTCATCTGTAGACAAAAGATACCTTCCTTCTTATAAGAGAGAGGATGTTTCTATGATACCTCTACGCATTAATCTTATAAATGGCCAACAAGCGGTCAAGCCCCAAGCTCTTAGTAAGAAACGATTTGGTGTGGAAGTTGAAGCTAACAAACCACAATATGGTTTAAGGGGTAATATTGTAACTATAATCCATAATCCTATTATTGTCCCTATATAGATAAGACTACAAGTTGATATAGAAGATATCAGAGAAGTTGTTCAGGAATTGTTCGAGCCTGATTTGAGATAGCTGGGCTACCCGTAATTGTATAAGTCTTATCTAGAGTATATTGACTACAAGAATCCTTATCCTTGTGGTTATAGAATTCCCGAATTCAATTTTTTTTCTAGTGAAGATGGCCAATCAACCATTTAGCACATTATGAGATTCACCATTTAGTATAGAGAATTGCTAATTATGAAAACTTCAATAATTTCAAACTCAAGTTATTCCCAAATTCGTTAACAAGCATAACCTTCTCCTAGTATTATTTGTTGCCTATGAATTCTATCATTTATTATGCTGAAATAAAAAGATTATTTCATACTCAATTTTTCTAGACTAAGTTTATTACCGTAAGGTTAGAACACATTTCTTTTGTTTTCTTTGTCTTGTTTAAAGGATGTAGGCATAAGCTAAGAAGGTTTTACGACAACCTTGAACAGTTAATGTGAGAGTCAATATAGATGATTAAGTATACAGGAGGAGCCACTTCGGCATATTTATTCTCTCTCCTTATCTTTTATAGCCATCAAGCTTACGAGAGCAAGTAACTGACATGGTTTTATCGATATCCATCCCTAAAATATCCACAGTAAATGGTTGGTTTGATGATATTACTTAGACTCATTTTAGTAATTATTAAGAGACCAAACTATAGGCATGTCGATTTGTTGCACCAATATCCAACATAAGGTTTTTCTCCAACAATTGATTTTTTATTGGGAGAGAACTTATATGGTCCATTAAGACTTTTGCTAAATAAATTAATAAAGTGTATAACTTCCCGTTTCTATTAAAATCTAAGTTTAAATCACCCTAGATATGCCTCCCCTAACTGCTCTTATCCATCAAACAAAGGAACAAAAGATATTCTCTAACCATAAATTCCTTTTAAAAGTTTGTTCAGGCTCATCGAGTCATCGTAAGCCTGAAGTTTAAATTATATTTCTAGTTTTTTATAGGCCTGAGACAAAAG
Source organism: Erythroxylum platyclados (assembly GCA_027563515.1). Classification (NCBI taxonomy): domain Eukaryota; kingdom Viridiplantae; phylum Streptophyta; class Magnoliopsida; order Malpighiales; family Erythroxylaceae; genus Erythroxylum; species Erythroxylum platyclados. Next base: position 14,308,950 of record JAOQMM010000006.1, read on the forward strand.
TAAAAAGAGGGCCCCCTAATAGGGATGGCAACCCGGCCCGGCCTGACCCGTGAAACCTTTTTTTAAAATTTTTTAACAAAATGGCATCGCTTTTTACAAAACAACGCCGTTTTGTGCATTAGAAGCGGGTCACGAGCCGAGCAGGGCCAATTTTGCCATCTCTACCCCCCTAATGAATCGATAATATGCAAATATGCATTGTGTAAAGGAACATAAGATTTAATTCTCCTACAGGCCCTTTTTCAACTAAAATGTCTTTTATTTTATCATCAAGATTATCCCTATTTTTGAGAACGTAAATATTTCTAAATTGGATGCATTTGGTACATAATTATGCTCACTCAAATTACTAACATTTTCACAAATATGAATCTTATCACTTAAATTTTCATTGGGTTGTTCAAAATTATTTTCAGCTAATTCCCTAGGATTCTCATTAAAGAAGGCTACTCTTTTAACAAATTTATCAATAGCTCCTTTGTGGGATTTTGTTAATTGTTCTATTCATTTCTTTTATTCCTTTTTTTCACTTTCAGACTAATACTTTTTGGGCAATATCATATGAAAAAATTATAACACAACTGGACTAGAAAAAATACTAAAGCGGAATGTATGGAACTGGAAGAAGCAGGTGTAACAAAAGAGCAATAACTCGACCATATAGTACAAAGATATATATATGGTATTATATATCTGCGATAAAGAAAAAGAAACAAAGAGCAAAATTTAATATCCTACATTAAAAATAAAAAATAAAGAGAAACCTTTTATGATAAAATCTATCGTACTCAAAATCTATTTTCAATTTTTCAAATAATTCTAAAACATTAAAAACTAACAGTAATTCACTTTTTACTAAAGAGAACAAAGATTAACAACAATATTCATATTATAGAAACAACGAAACTAGTTTTCTTCAATAATCTACAAAATTAAATTTATATATATAAAGTTAGTCGAACCCATAAATTAGAAAATGTTAATTATAACTTAATAAATGAAAGAGATAAGTTGTAATTGAAGAAGGAAATAATGGATAAAAACTATTAAGTATGATGTCTGCAAAATGAAAGAGAGATAAATTATCTAGATAAATTTCAAGCCAAATTAAAAATATACCCAGAATTGCAATTGATAAATATTATCCATAATCAAATTGACAAATTTCCATTTATTTGGATAAATTGCAATTGGAGAAGGAAATAAAAGAGAGATAAATTATAACCAATATATAATCCGAGTTTCAATTTAAAAATAAAATTCTACCCAAATTACAAGAGTTATCATACTCGTGATCCAAATTTCAATTTTTTACCTAGACTTTATATAAAAAAAAATTACTAAGAAAATAAAAAAATTCAAAGCAAAAAATTAAAATAAAAAAGATTGTAAAGAGTGAATGAGATGAGTTTCTTACTGGTCCATAGTCTTGATTGAGGCAAGGTCAAGGCTAAATTCTTGAATTTAAGGCATTCTCTTACCTGATTTCAATTAGAAAAATGTGAATACCGACATCTAGTAGGAACAATTTCATTTCGAAATGCCCTCTTCCACCCCTGTTTTAACTTACAAAAAGAAATCTTCATATGTACGCTGAGGGATCAAGTTATCTAAATAAATTCATTTAAATATTTAAATAAAGATAGCTCTTTCCCTACTTGTTTTTTGACTCAAGTGAAAGGCTTTAATGTTACAAATTAGCTTGCTTCTAGTGGGCCTTCATAAGTGTAAGTCCTGGGTGAGAAACCTTCCTGTGCTTGCTCAGATCAACCCTAAACTATATCACATATAAAATTTTCTCATAGGCCTAATTTAGTTCATAAACCTAAAAGGTTTTAACTTTTAGGTTAAGTTAATATTTTGCAATATGAAAAGAAACAATGAGACATGGTCAGTGGGGATGAAGTTGGCTAATAGAAAACTTATTTTTTAAGGATTTGTGGGTTAAAAGTCTCATCTTATACCTAAAACTATTATAATAAACACTTATTTTATCAAGTATAACGAAAAAATTGTTTTAAAAGGAAACAGATAATCTTTGTGTAAGAAGATATAAAAAAGTTTCATATCATACCTAACATTTGCTATGTAGTTTTATGTTTCGAGGTCCCCTATCATCTTAAGATGAGGATTTAGAACCTTACATTGTTTATCTTTTACTATTCTTAACAATTTAGTACTATTAGAAGCATTAAAGGATTTTAATCTATGTTTTGATTCATTGCTGCACTATTAGGATTTGACACCTTAATATGAAAAGACAAGGATAAAGAATGAGGTAGAGACATATCGAGAAGTGTAGATCTTTTCTTCAAGATGAAAAAAAAAACAAAATTCAACCTATCTTGCTTGTTTAGTCTAAATGGAAAATAAACATTTGTCTAAAGACAATATGAAGGTACTTATAATAGTGCTCAACAGTTAAGATCATTTGTTGGGGAGTAGGTTCGTTGTTCATACCGACAATGTTGTCGACACATTTCTCAAAACCCAAAAGAAGTTGTCACTGAAGCAAGCCCGATGGTAGGAGCTTTTTGCTGAATATGACTTTGTGTGGAAGCATAAACCGGGGAGGCACAATAACATGGCAGATGGCTTAAGTCTGAAGGAGGTGTTCACGGCCCTATATGTCATTACTAAGGTGGAGTCTAACCTTTTAGAGCAAATCAAAGTTTCAGCTCCATTGGACAATACATATTATAAGCTAATCTCACAAGTCAAGGAAGGTGTTGTGTGCAAGTTTTGGCTCGATGATGATGGGCTATTGATGACTAAAAGTAATCAAGTGTACGTGTCGATTTTTTATGGCTTGTAGAAATAGCTATTAAAGGAGATGCATTACTCGCAGTGGGCTAATCACCCCAAAGTTCAAAGGATAATGGCGCTCCTAGCTCATTCCTATTATTAACCAAAGATGGAGAATGACATCAAGTTGTATATCAAGAAGTGCCTTATGTGTCAGTTGGATAAGCCGGAGAGGAAGAAGAAAGTCTGTTTGCTACAACCCCTATCTATTCCCAAAAGATCCTGGATGTCAATTTCGATAGATTTCATTGGTGGGTTTCCAAAGGTGAACAACATGGTGACAATCATGGTGATTATAGATCGATTCTCTAAAAATACAATCTTTGTGCCAGCACCAATAACGTGTCCCTCAGCTGTTATAACGGAGTTGTTCTATAAGAACGTGGTAAAATACTTCAGAGTCCCTGCAAATGAGTGACCGAGATGTTAGATTTACGAGCCAATCCTGGACATCCCTTTTTAATATGATGGGATGCAATGTAAAGTTTTCAATGGTAATTCACCAATAGACATAAGGCCAAACAAAGAGGATAAATGATCTATTAGAGAAGTATTTAAGGCATTATGTAAGTGCAAGTCAATGTAACTAGTTAAGTTTACTTGATAATGCACAATTTTGTTATAACTTGCACAGATCTTCTATTATAGAGAAGGGTCCCTTTGAGATAGCCTTAGGACAACAACCTCTCATTCTACTCGAGATTGCATAACAAATGATAGGTGACAAGTGTCCTGTGATGTACAAGTTCGCAATGGAGAAACAAGAGTTGTTGAAAGAGGCAAGAGATAGTTTTCAAAAAGCTTCTTGACGGATGAAGAAGCAAGCGGACTTACTAAAGAGATCCTTAGAGTTTGACGTAGGAGATAAGGTATTGTTGAAACTTACCCCACAAATTTGGAAGAAAATCTCAAGTAAGCAATTACATCGTGGATTGGTGCCAAAGTATGATTAACCGTTTGAAGTGCTAAGTAAAATAGGGAACGTAGCATACAGGTTGAAGTTGCCTTAGAGATTAAACGTACATCATATTTTTCATGTTAGTTTTCTCAAGCCTCTCTATGAGGATATATTAAATCTGAATAAGAATCAAGTGAAGAGAGCTCCACTAGTTATGAGAAAACAATTCGAAAATTAAGTGGAGAAGATCTTGAATCATCAAACAATGAAATAATATAAAAAGAATCGAAGGATCGAATTCTTAATCTAGTGGAAAGGAAAGCTGATCACGAAAGCTACGTGGAAGAAAGATACTACCTTGTGACAGCTCAAGGATAAAGCGAACGCCTACCTTCAAACTAGTTTGACGAGAGTGTCAAATTTATGTAGTTGGGGTAGTTTGTTAGCCCCTTAGCATATAAAAGCTTTTCACAGTTAGTTGGAAACAAGTCTTGGGTCAAAGGTTAACTGGATTACACGTATGACAGTGGCATACGAAAGCCCAAGATAACTTAGCAAGTTAAATAAAGCATGGTGCGAGTTTTGTTAAAGCTTCAAACCCTACACGGACCAACTCGGCTAAGGCTAAATTCTTAGTGTATGCTCAAATGAATGGACCATAACTAATGGATTTAATATAGGTAAGCATTAGACCAAACTAGTATGCTATAAAAGGTTTTGGGCTTGAATGACTCATCATCAACAGATAGAGATCGTGAGGAGATCATCTATGATGTTGTGGGTAAAATCACAGTGAATAGACACTAGTTTTAAAAGATAAAAATCATATAAGAGGACCATCTAAAGATAGTGGAGATCTTCATGAATATAATGTATCAGTCTTAGATAAATGTAATTATGCAGATAAATCCTATCAGACATAGTCCTATTTAAATGGGGATGTCATCTTATTCTATAATTTGATGTAATCTAATCAAGATAAAATATGATATAACTAATTGAGTTCAGTTAAAATTCTAACTTAATTATTAAGCTAGAAGTACTTATAAATAGCTCATTTGAACCTTACTCTTCATAATAACTTGAGAGAGCTATTGTTGTCTTTATCAGTTTAGTACTTTTACATTAATCTTTTGTCAACGATTATATAAGAAGGTTAAATCTTACTTAAACGAATCTAAATAAAATTGTCGGACAAAAAAATAAGCACAACTTGCTGTATAAATTTGATGCTTAAAAAATCTTTGTAAAAACTAATACAGTATGCAAAGTAGCATCAAAACAAGTACAAAATTTAGCCACATAGAAAAATCACCAAAAGAAAATGACCGTTTCAATCTAAAAGGACACCATTGCAGCAAAAAGTTACATATAGAAACAAAGGTCGTATTGTATGATGTAAATATTTCTATTAGCCAAGGAACAAAAAACTCTATTTTTATACTTTTAAGTCAAAAGCACACGACTAAAGAAGACATTCATTAAAATTCGAAACAATTGGTGAATCAGGGCCATTCTCTACATTCAGACATCTAAGCATAAAATACTCCGTGAAAGCCGGATTTGCAAACGCGGAACTTTTAACTCTTGTCTTCTCAACGTTCAAAGGCACTACGCAAGGGCTCTATGCCTTCGAAAGACTTGGGGGAGCATTGCCACTGAATTTGCCTCAAACCTGCATGAATTAAATGTCATCAGAACCCGCAAAGGCATCCAAGAGTACGAAGATCTACTTATAGACAATGAAATGAAGTTCAATTACACAAAAGATAGGCCAAGAAAATTAGGTATTTCAACAAATCCTAGTTCAACCATTCATGAGAAACTGGCAAATCCGTAAGTAGGATAAGAAAAGATTGGGAACTCGGTGACTCTGCCAAACCTATTTATGCATTCACATTAGCAGCGTTTTTTCAAAACAAGTGAACTTCAGCATATCTCTTCCTCTGTTATTTCAATTCGAAAACTCAAATAAGTATCAGTTTTAAGTCGTAAGGCCATTTCAAATGTTTAGTTTTCCACGATAAATTCTCAACGCTGAAACCACACAGTTGACAATAGTAACATCTTTAATCAAATATTTCAATTGGAAAAGAATAAACAGTTCTAGCTTGCAAAACATGCACCTTGATCAAATTAGAAAATCCAGAGTATAGAGTTCATCCCAAACCTCTTCCGAGTATATCCAATTGATCATATATTACATTTATCCTCTACAAACTGATACTATTCATCAAGATATATTAGAATTTTATTTTCCATGCATACTTAAAATCATTTTAACCAAGTAACCATAGAGCTTAAAAAGAGAGATTACAAATCAAATTAAGTGTGCTCTAATCTATATTTAAGGTTGAGTACAAATCAAATCACAGGATCTGGCATAGCATACGCTTCAAACATCCTCTATTACAGACAGAACGCCTTCCAGCTGTAAAAACAGCTTAGGCACTTGATATATCAGGGTAGGAAAACATTGTTATCAGCACCTAAGAAGAAAGGCAGGTCATAAGAAAAGAAAAAAAATAGTATAAGAAAAGAAAAAAAAACTAAAAGGCATACTCACCCCCAATGGAAAAAATGTTAGTAACTTGATCCTGACAAAGGTAGCTCAGTGACTTTGCCCACGGCAACTGTTTTACCTGTAATAGGCAGTGTTATGGTACAAGCAACAACATGATTAAAACATGCATCACAATAAAACAGTATCCATCTGCTCACCTTCAGTGCGAAGAGTGAACCTTCCAAGTTGAGGAAAATCTTGGAACTTCTCAATGCATATTAAGCTATTTACCTGGTAGCACATAATAAAAAGTATAGCAATATAAACAACTAAGTTCAAGTCGAATCTTGTGAAATGGAAACCTGATTTGATATATACAGAACCATCTTTCAGGGAAATTGACTTGGGACAAACTAAATTCTCAAATTCTTAAGCATCAAAATGTGAAGTTTGCCTCAGTACCTGAATGCGACAGACAACAACAGCACCATTTTTCACAAAAAGAACCTTCTTTTTCATAGGTTTCTTCGTCTTTGGATCAATTTGTTGTAGCAGCTCAAGAATTTCACATTCCTCAACTACAGAATGAATGTGCAAGACAGCCTTGTAGCCAGCAGTAAAAATTGCCTGAAGTGGAACCAGAGATGATATGTACTTAGATCATATGTTAAATCAAACAGTAGGCAACAAAAACATGCTTTAAAAAGTCTGAAAGTAAACCAAAATATTGACACAAGCGTACATTATCTAGAAGCTCGAGTATCTGTAACTGTGCAATGAACTCAGTAACTGCGGCTATTGGCTTTGCTACAAAAAACGAGAAATAAGTTCAATTAATCTTGTGAAAGAAAAAAGACATTAAGGTCCCCCAAAAAACACCTTCAAAAAAGTAAAGAATATCTAGTTGAAGCAAAAATCTTGGCAATTCAACCAATCAAACATAAATTTGTAAATCATCAAGGACTTCAAAGACAAGACTTTCAACTCACCAACACTTGACAAAACAAAACCAGCCAATATATCCTCATCATCAATCCCAGATAATTTAATTCGTAAATTCTCTCCAGGTCCTGCACGTCTAACCTTGTTTTCATCTATATAGACAGCAATAACTTTAACCTGAGTCTGCAAATGATAATATCACATTTAGAACCTGGTAACCAGAAAATGAAAAGGAAGAGTAGGAGTGCAGTTGGGTGGCGAGAAATGTGCAGATAGTTACAATCAGATCTCACTCACCTTATTTGGCATGACCAACAATGAATCACCCTCGGTCACACTCCCAGATTCTACTTTGCCCATAACAACTGTTCCCATATCTTTAAATTTGTCAATGATAGGCATCCTACAATTTTTAACAATATAGCTCAACAATAAGTCATGGAAGCTAAAACCAGTCAAGAATAATCAGTCAAGCTAGAGATCAAAACATGGTATCAGATTTTATGTGCAAAATTAAGTTTCCACTCCATGATCCTTCTAAAGAGATATTATAATATGTTAGCTTAAAATCTCCAGAGCTCACAACTTCATGGATAGCATAAGCTCATCAAAACCTCATTTAAAATTTGAGGAAACAACAAAACACCATCAGATTCATGAATATGGTCTAGACAAATATTACCATCTTTCTCTGTAACATTCATTTAAGAATCTGCTTAAAGGTCATTTGTGCAATTCCCTCCACCCTAATGCTTCTCCTCAATCAGAAAATAAAAGATAAAATCAACTATGTCTACTAAGAAATGACAGAATTGATTTAACTTTTCTGATACCAAGGGAAAAAGCAGATGTTAGAATACTGGAATGGATGACAAAGTTTGTCGATTATTTTATGAATCGTGGTCAAAGTGAACAATTACCAAAGCCAACCCACACCGACTTTAAATAAAACTTAATAGGACAGGAAAATATAAATATTGATTGTCCCATGAACATAAACATTTACCTAAAAGGTCCCTTTGGATCTCGTGGAGGAACTTCAATTGCATCAAGAACTTCAAACAGGCAAGGCCCGTCCCACCATGTACATACACTTTTGTCCATTCTGGACTTAATGTTGGAACCAAGAAGACCAGACATTGGTAGGAAGATGACATCTGCAAATAGAAAAAGATTGCAGATAAGGAGGAAGAAATTTTTAACACAAATATGAGAAATATCTTTAAATGCAATAGTTCATAGGAAGTTTTACATTTAATTATGCAAACTATTTTGGGCAGTTTCAACTTGTAATAGATGCTAAACTCACAATAGAAATCAAATTAAATCATAAATTAACTTCAAAGATGTCTTTAATGCTCAAATAGCTAATAATGATATTATCAATTCATGTGTATATTTGTAAAAATACATGTTTCAAGTCCATTTAAACTAAGAATACCACTCTTTATGGAAATTGTTTCAAAATTTCATTTGCAATTAGAAAAAAAAAGGAAGTATGAAATACAACTATTCAGACTTTCTAATAGTCCACACGTTTTACTTAATAATTACTTATCATAAACAGTCTATTGATCAATAAAGCAAAAGGTTATTCAGCAGCCAAAAAAAAAAAATTCAATCAAGTTGAATTTACCATTTAGGTTTCAATACTATTCACAAATAGTAAAGAGAATAAAAGGAAAAGAACCAGAAAATACGTAACCCAGTAATGAAATGTCAACCTATTCAGTTCCACTCATCAAATCTACCACCTAATTAATCTACAAATAGACATCCAGTAAATTTACTTTGAGGCAGCTTCTAAAATACAGAAAATATGAATGTTAAAACATTTTCCAGAATTCCTAGTAATTAATAATCTAGCCCTGAAGCAGCTTCCAATGGGAAATTTAGATCACATCTCTAGTCTCCATGGTCAAATAAAAGGTTAGAACTGAATTCAGCAAAGAATGGAACACCAAACTGAAGTTTAACAATACTAAAACAGACCACAAGATACTAGTTGCAAGTACCTTTTTTAACATTGTAGCCTGATGACCTTAGGAATGGAATCATCTTTGATTCAATTTCATCATACCTAAAACAGACCCTGATGTTAGGAGATATCAAAGTTGAGTGCATCTGGTTCATGCACCACAAAAGAGAAACAGCCACCACAAACGTCCGGCATTAAGTAACAAAAACAACAGGTGCATGAAGGATCAGAATAAGCACCTCTCTTTTGACCAGTTCACAGTTGGGTCATCCATCTTATTCACAACAACAAGCAGTTTAGTTACACCCAACGTTTTCGCAAGCTGAACATGTTCACGAGTTTGCCCACCTCTCTCATAACCAGTTTCAAACTCTCCTTTTCGAGCAGAAATTACCTTATTGGAGAAGGAGAGAATTCAGTAAGAACTCCAGAAGCAACCTAAGATTAAAACGAAACAAGCAATTTTTACAGCCTTACAAGTACGCCAATATCTGCCTGAGATGCTCCACTAATCATATTTGGAACATAGCTCTTGTGACCCTGAGCATCCAAGCAAAGAACAAGATGCCATACATCATGAACCACAAAACTAAAAAGCTGACTAATCAAATTACCTATTTTGACTTGAAAATTGATATTGTATCTAGGAGAGAACATCACTATGGTTTGTTCAAACCAAAAGACAGTCTAGAAGCATTTAACAAAAATAATGATAAAAAATGTGTTTACTCAAAATTCATTGATGAACACTCAAACTCATTCAGATAACTAATAAACCATACACAAAAACAATCTTTTAAACTAGACCCTTCACTTCAAGTTCAGCTCAAGAACCATTCAAAACTCAACTTGACTCAATGACAAGAAAGCCAAATCACTGTTGAACATTCTATAATAAAAATCTGAGAACACTGTCAAGGAAAAAGGTGTACACAACATCATGAAAAATCTTACTCCATAACACACACATACACCGCAGCAAAATATTACAAGTGTATGTATTCCATCCCAAAACTCAAGTCCTACATCCTAAAAATGCATTACATTGAAATGAGAAAAATTTTATGCCTTACCGGTGCATCTAAAATTGTGAATCTAGATGTCTCTGTTTCAAAACGTGCCCTCCCAACTTCTACTGTTTTGCCCTATGAACAACAGCAAGAATCCAACGTGCCAATTATAAGCTTAAAATAACTTGTCAAAATGGCTAAAAGTAATACATCATAACTCTTATCAAAAATATAAGTTACGTTTCTCCAGCCTCACAAATAACCAATTCAGATAGCAAATCAAGTACTACCTTAACCCTCTCCTCTTCATTAGTGTCCATAATATATGCCATGTACCTAGAACAGAAAAGCAATCAAGCATAGCAATCAGACAAAGACGAAAAATATCCTGATAAATACAGTATAATATACTTCCCGAAATAAGTTAATGCCTTTACCCAGGAATATTAGCTCACATCTCTTTTTATAACTGTATCAGGAAGAATTTAAATTTTGATAACAAAGGCTCATTAACTCCCCAAACAGAGTAACAGAAAGAAGTCCATAAAAAATTTCATCAGATAGGCACTAAAAAGTAATAATTCCCACAAAACCAGAATTCTAGAGCATTAAAGATGACAATACAGAAAATAAAAAATAACATCTATGGTAGCATACTAAACATACTTGTTAAGTTGTTAAATTCTCATATCAATTAGGAGATAAGGGTGATTTATATACAAGAATGAGCCTGTAACTCAAAGCCTTAAAAGTTTTGAATTGAATATGGAGTTTCACCTGGTCTATGAACCCAAATATGAAAAATAAGTAAGTTACAAAAATTTAACACAATATAAAGCCACTCTTAAGGGGTGAACTTGAAAATAGCAACCATATGAACTAAACATTAAGATTTTTAGTCTCAAATCAACTAGGAGAAAGAATCAAGATTGCTTTATATACAAGAACAGGTCCATAACCTGATGCCTTAAGGAAGTGCATTAAGTGTGTAAATTTCTCACATCAACTAGGAGTAAAAAAATAAGAGTGGTTTACAAACAAGAATGGCCCCTAACCCAATACCTTAAGGTTTTAGGTTGACACATTGATTCCCACCTTGTATACAAACTACCACTCTTCTAAAATAGGAAAATTACGAAATTTAATATGGTATTAGAGCTAGTAGCGATTTGATGATGGAACTCCCTCAAATATCTAACCCTACAGGCACACATCGACATCCGTCTTACAACGTGCATGTACCAAATGTTAGTTCTTAGACGTGAGAGCAATGTGCTAAAGTTGTTAAATTCTCAGATCAACTATGAATAACAATTAAAAGTAGTTTATATACAATAATTCACTCATAACCTAATGTTTCAAGGTTTTGTGTAAAGGCATAGGCTTTCATTGTATTGTATGTGAACCAATTCTCGCCAAAAGATGGAATGACAAACCTAATAATACTAAAACTTCGAGAGAACTGAACATAGAAGAATCTCATACACTCAATGGGCCCCATCACAAAATTCAAGGCTATACCATATTAGGTTTTGAAAATAGCAGCCATTCTGTTTATGCTACTGTCTTTTAACAATAGATGATTTGACCCACTGATTCATCATTGGATCCACCAATTCTATAAGAGATCATGCTGTACAATAAAACTAACAAAAGCCTGCCTTTTAACTTCTTCGGAATAAGAACTCTATAATAGGAGGCAGGTTATTAGTTATTTAACATATTAACATTACAGGGGATAATAAAAGGATCAGAGAAAGAGACACTGCTTATTATAAAATCATCTGCCTAGCTTCCACTACAGCAGATTGATTTGTACAATCTAGATTATAAAATACCACATTGTTTCAAAGTCAATATTACTTTTGATTTACAAAAGAGTTTAGGATGGCTACCAAGCGCATTTTCCTTTTTGTTTCTGCCAGATTTATGTCTCAAACTTGGCAAGTTAAAGAAAAACAATATTGTATTATAGATGTTGACAACTTCCAAAGGAGATGCAATATAGTGCTAGCCTAGTAATCTTGCTATACCAGTGTTGCACAGAGAATCAGTGTCAGGCTACCAAATGCATAAAACAACCAACCGTTGCCATTCTTACAAGGCTAAATATAGACTGGGATACAGACTTAAATTTAGCTATGAATAAATATAATAGTGCCGTCCTTATCTCAGTTTTATAAGAATAAACTGCCAATTAGATCAGCTAAAACATATTTCCAAGTGTGTCCGAACTGGATTCCTTACCAGCTTTCTCTACTTTTGTCCTTAGCTTCTTTTTCATATTTTTGGATTGTACGTTCATCAACTTGCCCACTAAGGAAAAGTATCTGCCCTCCAGTAGTAGATTTGCCAGCATCTGTGACCAAAAAGGCGAATCATAGATCATGAAGCAATGATAGCAAACAAATTGAAGCCACAACAATAATATACACAAGCTTACAAATCACAAACAAAAGTATTCTTGATCAAATAAAATATCACAAAAATAAAATCAGTATCACGATTGTGATAAAGACTAGACACTAAAAGGGGTAATAATTTGAGATGTTGCACCCCAGAGTAATTTAAAATCAAACTGTAAGCAACAAAGTGTCAGTGAATAACAAAGCATCCCACAATTTTGCCTGATACAGAGAAAAACACCTTAAGATTGATGCAGTGGTATCCAGGACCCTCATTAATTTATTATGTTTTCCCACTTCGTTTAGGTTGCTTTCCATTGAGTCTTATATCAGTTTACAACCAATAGTTTTCAATAAGTACTTAGGAATGGATTTCCCTAGTTTAAAATGAATTTCTGTAAGACTAGTATAAACTGGGATTTCTGCTTCGCAGTACAACAGATTTGTTGTTGCTGAAGTTCTATTCAACAAGGTTTGCCATAAAATTAAGTATATTTCTAGTTTTCCAGCTACAATCAAGCTTCTTCTAACTCTTTTTGTTGAAAACGTAGTTGCACTAAATCTTTCTCTACATCTGATATCCTTCCAAAATATTTTCATATGGAGGTAGCCTAGCTCCATATTGAACTTCTTGAAAATAGAAAAAAGAAAAAGAGAAACAAGATTTATCATTGACCCCCTAAACACTTCTGATTTTCATAAAGAAGCAACAAATTCAAGAACTTGCCTAAATTTCAAAAAAAAAAATTCAAGAACTTGCCTAAAATTAGGAAGTGCTGTTCTTCAAGCGCAGCTGTCAAGCAGCTCTAAGGATGTCGAAAAGCTTATGTTAGCAATGTAAGTGCACCTATATGTAAGACCAATGTTTTTAATGTAATTTTGGAAGCATTTCAAAGAATGTTTTCCAAAATATTGACCTTTCTCATGAGGTTAAGCAAAAAGAACACACAAAGAATGACCCAATTATTTGGAACACTACAGTAAGACAAGACAACACAGAAATCAAAGGGGCACAAGCTAACTTGGGCCAAACCATAAAGTATATTCAACCTACCAACATGCCCAATAAACACCACATTCAAGTGCCTCTTCTTCTGATCTTCCAGATCATCTAGTTCTTCAACCTCTTCTGGAGTGAAAACTTTCATGTCTTTCTCCACTATTAGCAGCCAATTGATAGAGTGAGCAGTAGTAAAAACAAAAGCAATTAAATCCCTAGCTTACAAAGCTGAAGACTATATTCCTATCAAAAAACATTCCAAATTAGAATGGAATATTTCCAGATACCTTTTGAATCAACCTGCTCTTCCTGAGATTTCAGAGGAGAATCGTTTTTTGGCTCTGAAAAAATTCCATGAAAAATTGATGCATTGATATAGAAGTAAATGACCCAGCTTATAAGGCTGAAAACTGGAGTGGTAACACAAAGATTACAAATTAGAAACGAATATGCTCAGAGTACCTCTAGAATCAACCTCCTCTTCCCGAGATTGCAAAGCAGGTTCGTCTTTTGGCTCTGAAAAAAGCCCATGAAAAACATATGAAATGAAACAATCAATATAGAAGCTTACCAGTCTTCACATGCTCAAATTGGCATAATAGGCAACGATAACAAACTTCTAAAACATGAAGAAAATATGGATGACTTTGCTTTGCAATATTTACTGCCAAAAGGCTCAGAAAATGCCCCACTTTGCAAAAAAAATGAGTAAAGACAATAAAAATAATATTTAGGCATAAAAATAATATTTAGGCATAAAGTAAAGGCATGAAAATAATTACAGGTTTATCCACACAAAAGTAAAATAAAACAAAGTAGGTAATGATTCATACATCAAAATAAACAATGTCTCATGTTCACTTCAAGAGGAAAGCGAGAATGCAAGGATCAGCATGTCAAACAATTAAGAAATCCAAAAGATTAATGAAAAGGTCTGCACTTCTGTCCAGTGTTTAGTCACATAGTGGTTGAAGGTAATAAGAGACCTTTAATTAACTCAATCAGGATACCAGATGAAATTAGTGTGGTACAAGTCTCAAGTATAAATGAATCAATTGAAACGGGGAAAAAATTTTCCACAATCCACCACATGTTAGAATACCAAAAGAGCAAATATAGATGTCATGCATAATTAAATTACATTTTATTGAAGGATCAAAAAAATTTTAATTCTGTTCAAGAGAGATATTTAATTGATTCTAGAGCATCCACTCAAATTTTGATTTTTACTTCATGCATAAATAAATTGGATGGCAATCAAATCTTTGATTTCAGTATGCTACTTGAAATTAAGAATGTTATTAGTAATGATAATTTGAACCAGAATTAAAACATGTAAACAAAATCCATGTAAAGCTTCACACAAATTAAAACCTGCCCAGTAACAAGTGAAACACGAAGTGTACTAGACTACCAACCTTCCTCCATTCTATCCCAATTCTCCCCTTCGTCAGGCCTGGCACCTTCTGGCCTAACCACCCCGTAATTCTCTTCTGCTAAGATTTAGTTTACGCATTCAACAAAACAGTGTTGAAAGAAAGCATAATGGCAACCCAAAAAATTGAAGGAAAAGGGAATAAAAAGGAGCAGAGAAAACAGTGAAATATAATCAATTTTTCACAGGCAGTTGAGTAGAACTGTTATAAGTTACCACCTGCTGAATCAAGCTGTAATGAACGAATCTCCTCCTCGATATCTACAATCAGTAAGAACGTTTAAACAAGTCCAGCTCGTCAATCAGAATATTCACATATAGCTACTAGCTAAGGCAAGTTAGAAGCTAACATTAACATTGGGTAAATGTAGCCACGCATCACAGCAAGCAACATCGAAATCTTAATAAAGCGTTCACATTCACCGACTAAACCAGTGGATATCCAATCCACACAAAGCACAAGTACTTATCCAATTATAACAGTCCTAGGAACTATCGTTAGAATTCTTCAAATCTAATAAACCATCAGAAGCTAGTGAGGTGAGAATATCCGTATCACCAACTAAACCGGTAGATAAAATCCCAATCAACGAAACAAACTGAGAAAGAAGAAGAAATGAAATCACCGCAAAAGAAAAAAACAAAGTTATGGAGAGTAATAAAGGTTATAGATCAGAAGTCCAACAATCAAATAAAAAGAGCTTCAGATGAACATATTACAATCAATCTAAGTAGAAGAGAACGAAATTAGAAAAGTAAATAAGGGAAATTAGGGACGTACCCATGGCAAGGGGTTGTAGAATAAGGAAGCTAGGGTTTTTGAGAGGTAGGGAATTTGTATTTTAATTTATTAACTACTTTAATTGTCTGATACTATAAGCCCATCCGAACGAACGTGGTGATTATTTGCATGTGGACTGCTAACAAGTAGAATTGGCATTCGGCTCCGGACCCAGTCAAACCTGCCTGACCGCTTGACTGGTACTCTTCAGTAGCCCATCCATACGACTGTGGTTATTATTTGCAAGTTGGCATTTGGGCCCGGACCCTGCCTGTTGATTGGTTAGTCTTGAGTCGCCCATCGTGCGAATGTGGTGGTTATTTGCATGTGAACTGCTCACAAGTACAGTTGGCATTTGTGCCCGACAAATATAAGTAAAACAACATCATTTTGATATTAAAAAAATGGATTGAGCTGACCGAATTGGGCTTGGGTTCAATCTCAAACCCCCTACCTCACAAGTCACAACACTATACAAGTAATGTTGTCATTCTTTGAATACGTGGGGGTCTATTTTCAGAGCCTCTTGTTTTTTTACGGTTTATTTATTTTTATTTATTTTTTGTTTTCTATTTTTTTACTTTTGTTTTTAAATTAATGAAAAATTTATTTGTTTAAGTTTTTTATTTCTATTTTCGTTTTTGTTTCATTCAGTTTCTAAAATTTATGAAAACTACAAAAATCACCGCTGTTGGGTTCGTTCCCCGACAACGGTGTAACCATTTTCCAGCAACCTTCAGTTTCTGCATCTACTCCTCTATCTTCTTTGCTTCAACCTTCTGCTTCTACTTTTTATCTCAACCAAATTTCAAGGGTGTTTCAGTCTCACCAGCTACTGTACCTTTTCCCGCCCTCTCTTTTTTTTCCTCCTTTGACCCCGCATCTTTTTAGCTTTTGCCTCAATCACAGCTACCTTCCTTTTCTAGTTATCCATGCAGCCTACACCTGCAGTAGGGAATGATGAATTCCCAGCTTTACCCCTTCGCCATCCTCTCTCACCAAAAGACCCCAATGAACACCAAGAAATCCTGCCCTCAAACATCCTAATGTTGTAACCCCCCAAAAGAGCTGGAAGCAGGTTGTCGGCAATCAAACGACTGAGAACTTAACTTTTACTCCTCCTAAGGAAATTGACGGGAAGCTTGTAATATGTCCAGAACTTGCTATACTGGAGGAAGGCGCTAAGAGTTGGGAAGCTAAACTAGTGGGGTTTTTCTTTGATAAGCGACCAGCTTTTCCAAGCATCCACAGATGGGCTCAACGAACTTGGCATAACAAAGGTTTGGCTGATATCTTGCTAACAAAGGAGAATCTTATTTTGTTGAGTTTCCGCTCCAAATCGCTAGCTCACAAAATCTTAGAGGAAGGTCCGTGGCATGTTGGGAACCAACCTATATTCTTACAGCCTTAGAAACTAAACATCAAGTTTGAAGATATTAAAGTCCAGAACATCCCATTATGGATTCACTTCCATAATATTCCTTTGGAATATTGGACAACACAAGGGCCAAGTGCTCTTGCAAGCTTTATTGGCACGCCCCTTTGTTTTGATGAACATACAACTTAGAAGAAACGAGTGGGATATGCACGAATATGTGTAAGTGTGACACTGAACAAGGACCTGCCATATGAAATACCAATTATGAGACTCGGTGAGGGTGGTAAATAATGGGAGGACAGCATTGCGATTTCTTATCAATGGAAACCCCTTCCAAAACACCAAGGAAAATGTGGAAGGCCACTAGGAAATTCTTTAAAACAAGTAGTTATGTTTAACTTATGGGTGAGGAAACAACAGACACAGTACAGAGTAATACTAACACAAGGCATCCCAATAATCATAAACCCCACACAACAGCAATGGTCTTGTTAAGCACAGCAAGAGCTCAAACTACTGTTAT
The DNA here is from genome assembly GCA_027563515.1 of Erythroxylum platyclados. Classification (NCBI taxonomy): domain Eukaryota; kingdom Viridiplantae; phylum Streptophyta; class Magnoliopsida; order Malpighiales; family Erythroxylaceae; genus Erythroxylum; species Erythroxylum platyclados. The sequence continues at coordinate 14,326,608 of JAOQMM010000006.1, forward strand.
TGACACTAATGTCAAGGCGGTACCTACTCCTCCAGGTGACCAAACCCATTCAGGTGATAATATGGCAATAGATTTTTCTCCTGCAGGTACGGTAGCTCCTCAAGCTGATGACGCCCGCTTAGAGGAGGTACAGGATGCTCACTCCAGACATGCTGAGTCACCCACAATGTGTCACTCACCACCTAACCAAATTAGAAAGGAGGTTGGCTTAGATCAAAGCAAAATTCATAAACCTTTTATGCCAGTAGAAAAGCGACGGTTGCAGCGAAGCAAAGGTAAAAGCTCCACCACCACAACTTTTTAATATGTCAATAATTGTCTAGAATGTTTGAGGATTGAATTACTATACAAAGCAAACAGCTTTAAGGGATTTTGTCAAGAGGGAACAACCTCTAATAGTCAAACTATTTGAGACAAAAATAAAGCAAGCTAGGATGGCACAACAAAACATACTAGGGGAGGGCTGGCAGTATGTTTCAAACCATGAACACCATGCATATGGGAGAATTATTATTTCCTATACAGATGACAGGGTAAGAGGGGAAATTATCCACACTATTGATCAGCTTATGCATTTGAAATTGTTTTCTGTAGGTTATATTTTCACTTATGCGGCTTTCTTGATTGCCTCTACATCGGGCAAATTTGGTTAATTCTTTAT
>JAOQMM010000006.1:14342585-14363607 GCA_027563515.1 Erythroxylum platyclados
GTTGCTCTATGAAGACAAGTGAAAATTAATCTTCAGAAAATGGCCCAAAATAGATGCTTTCAACTCACTTTAAGTTCAAAATGACTGGAGTAATAAAATTGATGCTTTTCTAATATTACAATCATCGACAATAGCTCCAAAAAATTAATTAGTATTTTTCTTTATATCAATATTAAATTATTCGCAAATGCACGACGTAACTGTAGCTAGTACAGGCAAGTATGAGTCCATTCCATGAAAATTATAAATCCTAACAATTACCTTTTTTTCTATTATTTAGCCTAAGAATTAGATTTTGTATTTTAATTAAAAATAAAGATAAAAAAATAATCTAATTTAAGATTAGCCAACTATGATTTTAGAATGAATAAAATATGAAGAAAAATCTATATCAAAGAGTAGTGCCTAGGTGATAAATCTTCCTAAGAATCTTTAGATATTATTAACCTTTTATCATGTAATAATATTATTGATTATTGGTAGATATAGTCATAAAAAAGAATTTATTATTCTCAATCATATGAAATTAATTCATGCATTCATATTCCGAATATATTCAAACAAGCATAAAACACATAATTGAATCGCAATAATCAATCAATATAATTTCGTTAAATAAAAGATTAAAACATGTTGTTATCCCAAACTATGGTTTATCACACCTAGATACTAAACACATTTAGTTACTGATAATGGAAAACAAAATCAAAGATAAACATGAAGAAAAATGAATAGAAAACAAAGGAATCATAATTCTAAATCTCTATTTTATTCTATTGAATCTTCTTATAAGTTTGATGTTTGATGTTGTTATCTACTGGATCTTTCTATTCCTCGTATTTTCCTCATCCTTTAATCAAAATTGTCATCTCTCTAAGTGTTTCACATCTCAATGTTGTTGCAAAAATCGACTCCCTTCATTTTACCTCCATTTACGTCTCTTTATAGTGAAAAATAGGGTTATTGGGACATAAACAATCACTTACATAGCCATGTAGCTCCAAAAACCTCTAAAACTGAGACTCTACATATTCACAAAAACTTACACAACCACATAGACGACCATGTATCTCCAATTTGTTTAAAATCTTCATTTTATGTCACGATTTTATTTGAATTTGTCTCATTTTGGTCCATAAAGGCAATTATGACCTATAAATGTTCTTAGAGATAATTAAGTACCAAATATACAACAAAACTATAAAATATCAAGCAAAATACATCAAATATGGGTGTATAATTATAGTCAAATATGCATCTATCAAACATCCACACACTTAAGCTTTTGCTTGTCCTCAAGCAAATCATAATCTAAATTATCAAGTTTACACACATCCATCCATCCTTAACCTCAACCTTAACTTGTCCATCCATACTTTAAATCATCAATTCATATTGATCCAATTAACATACAATTAGAATTAAGTTATCCTAAAATTAACTTCATAAGTCAATATTAATAATAATCACATCAATAATCTTGTTGAAATTAAAAGCATGAATCTTTACACCCTCACCCAGGTTTCATTGAATGCACTCAAGTGTTTAGGGTGAAAAGTATAAAAATCTTGAATCAATACCTAGTAGAATTCTTACCATAGGTTTGCAATATTATCACATCTCCATCACTTATATGTAAACTAAAAATAAAAATCAAAAGGTCTTTATAAGGTTGTAATGGGGCTTAGGTAAGGTATGATTGGGATAACAAAAATGTGATAAATCTGAAGGAAGTTTACAGCGGAAACATTACAATATGAAAATTGTTAACAATATACTAGTCCTTTCATTATAAATCCATTGATACTGTACCTTTTTTTCTTCTTTCTATGCTCGTGTATATATATATATATATGAGAATTCAATCATATAACATAATTAAAGAAATATTGGACCTTTCAAAATTTCAAGGTTCAAACATTCAAGTAATGTAAATAACCTTCATGGTTCAAAACAATAAAAAGGCTTCAAAGAAAATAGGACAAAGATTAATAATTGGGTTATGATCAATAAAAAAAGCTAAGGCTCAAACTTAGTTATTCCTAAAGGATAAAATAAGTTAAGGTAATTATAAAAAAAAGGGCTTTAACAAGTGTAAAATCTAACCACCTTTATAACTTCAATGTTTCTAATTTAACAAAATATGATCTTAATAGGTATAATAGAAGCAAGTTCTAGAATTGTTTCACTATGCATGATAAGACACATGAAAGAAATAAAAGAACTAAAAATTTATGAAATTTGCTCTTAGGCTTAAAAGCTCACAACAAGATCTTATTTGTGTAAATAATATGCAATTTTCATTCAACTTGGCTATTTCAATTATTTCTAACAGTATGACTTATAAAAGCAATTTTATTCTAACTATTATCTTTTTGCGTACTAATTCAAATCAATATTCAATAATGAAATAAAATATTTATGGATATATTTCAACTAATTCAGAATATCAGTTAACAAAATTTAGTAACAAAGATTATAATAAGTCTAAGAAAATTATTAACCGCTTCCCCACACTTAAAATCATATATTATCCTCAATGTACACAATATAAGTGAGAAAGTTGAGTTGGTCCTTCCCTAAGTAATACAATTTTCTGATTTTGATTTTAGGGCTATTTATCCAATATTAGACTAATGTCTTGCAAAATATAAAGAAAAAGGGATAAAAATAACAAAAGAAAATAAAACTAAGATAAATAAAAATAAATACACAATATGAAAATAGAAATAACATAAAATTTAAAATAAAACCTATCCTAATTCATAGGTTGTCTCCCATACAATGCTTGTTTAATGTCATTAGCTTGATATACCTTGTACTTTTATCATCATCGACCCATGTGACTTGCTTCCACCCGTTTCTTTACATAACAGTTTCATAGCCTATAAGTAAGCCACATGTTGCAAGATAATAATACGAGCTTAATACTTAAAATTAATAAACCCAACTAACTATATTAATGTCCTTTTAAATGACAATCTGTTAATAAAATAAGGGATAACAAAACTTCCTAAATCTTCGGTTGACACAAACAGTTTATCTTTGAGGAAGTGGGAACCTTTCTTACTTAAGGTAGCTACCAATAACTCATTGGTGGTTTCCTTATTTGGTTCTTCCGCTAGTTCTTTCTTAACCACCTTTGTTCACTCTTCTTCTTCTTCTTCTTCCTGGATAAAGGTTTCTGGCTCTTGTTCTTCTTAAATTATCTCTTTCCACTCCTTTACTTCTTCTTGTTGGATAAAGTCTTCCGCTTCTTCCTCTTCCTTTACTACCTCTATCATCTCTTTTTGGAATGCCAATTCATTCATGAAGTTAAACTTTGCCTCTTCTTCACTCTGCCGTGTTAATAGCCCAAATAATATTCTGTGTTATGTTCAGGATATTTAGGTGAAGAAAATATTACTTCAAATTCATGTCGGCTAACTTTACTCTTGGTAAAGAGTTCCATTATTTTACATGTAATACTTTTTCCTCCTTCTTCTTCTTCTGGAAGCTTTTTTCCACTCTTAAGGGTGATTGTCATTATACGATCTTTCTGTTTCAGTAGTACTAGTCAAACTCCTTTGTAGTTTATCAGATAATATCTTTGCAAGCTGATTAATTTGATTCACTATATTATATATACGAGCCTCTGTTCTTTGATGCCTCATGTTTGATTCTTGGACAAATTTGGTCATCCTATCTTCCATAGTAGTAGTTACCTTCTCGCCTTTTTGAAATGTATCATATTTAGGTGAAGAAAATCCCTCACCAAATGCACACTGACTAGCTACACGCTTGGCAAGGTATTTTATTAGTTTATCTATAATACTTTCGTATTGTTGCTTGTACATATTCAGTTAGAGTATAGTCATTCCATTCATATACATAAGGTTTGCTCCACTCTGAATTACAAGTATTCTAGTATGGTGCACTTGAAGGATGGTTGTATATGATTGGTTGCTCCCAAATATAATTTAGTGCCTCACATTTATGATTGTAATAATTACTCCCACAAATGTTGGAATATGGCCTGGACATCGATTGAGCTTCTGAAAACATATGGGGAAACAACTCTTTCCAATATGGTGACGTTGCATATTGCAAAGACATATCATAGCTCTCATAAGAATACTGATTGCTCCATTCTTCTATTACGAGTTGTGACTATGACATTAAACCTTAATCCCTAAAAATAATTCACAACTAGACAACGTAGAGAAGTTCAAAAGATAATAAATAAATAAGTCACAAATACAATAAAAATAAAGTAAAATAAAATTAATAGAAAAAATTAATTAAAATAAAATAAAATAGAAAAATAAAACAGAATTAAAAAAATGGCTAAAGTAATAAAATTGAATATTACAGTCCCCGATAATGACACCTAAAACTTGATTGGTATTTTTCTTTATATTAATAGGAAATTATCTGTAAGTGTACGACGAAGTTGTAACTAGCACAGACAAGTATGGGTCAATTCCACGAAGACTATAAATACTAGTAATTACTTTTTTTTAATTATCTAGCCTAAGAATTAGATTTTGGATTTTAATTAAAAATAAAGATAAACAAAAAAGACTAATTTAAGATTAACCAACTATGATTTCAAGATGAGCAAAATATGTAGAAAAATATATATCAAAGATGGTGTGTAGGTGATGAATCCCTCTAAGAGTCTTTAGATATTAGTAACATTTTTATCATGCAATCATATTATTGATTATTGGACTGTGAAAATTCCTATCTTATATTAATAACTCTCTCGAGACTACTAACAATTAATCCATCAGCTAATTAACAAAAATCTTTCTAGTTAAAATCCTTAGGATTGCTTTATTGATTTGTGAATTTTGTTACTATCGGACCTCCCTAAACCCAACATCTCAGGGGGACTTCAATTGGGTGTTGTTGTTGATGATGATGCTATTATGTTTGACTATAATCCATAGAATTTATGTCAATCTATCTCTAGTTTTGCAATCAACTCCTTTTAATTATGATAGGTATATTCATACAAAAGGATTCCTCAATTTCAATTATATAAAATCAATTCATATACTAATATTCTAGATATATTAGGGTAAGCAAAAAACATATAATTGAATCGCAATAATCAATCAATATAATTGCATTAAATAAAAGAGTAAAACATATTGTTATCTCAAACTAGGGTTCATCACACCTAGACATTAAACACATTTAGTTACTCATAATAGAAAATAAAATCAAAGATAAACATGAAGAAAAATGAATAAAAAACAGATGAATCATAATTCTAAACTCCCATTTACTTTTATTGAATCTTCTTATAAGATGATGTTTGGTGTTGTTATCTACTGAATTTCTTGACGTATTCTTTATGTTTTTCTCTTCCCTTAATCAAAATCGTCGCCCCTTTAGGTGTTTTTCATCTCAATGCTGCTGCAAAAATTGGCTCCCTTCATTTTACCTCTGTTCATGTCCTTTTATAAAGAAAACTAGGGTTATTGAGACATACACGATCACTTACATAGCCGTGTACGTGACCTTGAGTTCCAAAAACTCCTAAAATCGTGATTTTACAAGTTCATATAGACTTACACAGTCACATCTACGGCTATGAAAACAATTATGACTTATAAGTGGATTTGGAGAGAATTAAGTACCAAATATACAACAAAATTATAAAATATCAAGTAAATTACATCTAATATAGGTGTATAATTATAGTCAAATATGCATCTATAAACTTACTCTTATTCAGTATTCTTCCTTTGTTCTTTCCTTTGTTAACAATCAAACCGACATTTGATTCACCTTTATATGTATCGTAGACCTTTTTCTTCAATTCTTTGGACAACAAAGCAACCTTTATGTTACTCATAAAAATAGTCCATCTACTATATAACACGACATCAAAAAATTTCTTATATAAATTAACACAAAAGGATTATGACTTGGTCATCATCCTCAGTTTTAACCTCCATACCTTATAAAGTCAAGATGATTCGATTAAAATTATTAATGTAATCTTTCACATGTGTAGTTTTTGTCATCTTTAAAGTATGCAAACGTTGCTTTTGATATAAACATTTCATACATGATTCTTCTTATACTTACATTCTAATGGTTTCCATAGCGAAGCTGTTATTTCATTAATCACATCTCTCTAAACCTCGTCACCCAAACTCGACAGTATTGCATTAAGGGCCTTTAACAAAATCTCTTCCTTCTTTAACACCCTTAAATTCTCCTACAGATTTTCTTCTCTTTTCATCGCTATTACACATCTCGACTAAACAAGAACCAACCTCATCTTCACCTTCTATAAATTGAAACCATTCGAACATTTAAATTTCTTAGTATTAAACTTGTAAAGAGACATCTTAATAGTTAAAACCTAAGCTCTGATACTAATTTTAAGATACTGATTACTTTCATACCAATTATTGTGCAAATAGAAGCAATATAAGAAAAAAAAAGGATTTATATGGTTCAACTAATTATATGACGTATATCTACAAGTAAGGGGACATTATTTTTTTTATTACGATGAGAAAGATGATACAAGAAGTACATCACTTATATAACCTTTTTTTACTCAATATCTTAAGTTTTTGCTCACTTATGTAAGCCATTTTGCAATGTCGTAATTCCGTACTATCTTCATTTTATGTTGTCCGATGTCGATTAGCTTATGAAATTTCATTATTCACAAGGCGTATCTCATAACTAAAAATTTAAAACAAATAAATTTTATAGTAAATTTAAAAGTGAAAATCAAAATAAAAATGAAAGTAAAATCATACAAGTCTTAAAATATTTACTGAAAAATTACTAATAATGTAACCTTTGAGCCTATATGTATAAACAATAAAGTAGTACAAAATTAACTTAATTGCATGCTTCTTCTTCTTCCTTTTTCTAGTCCCTTTAATTTTGAGTGTATATCTATCATCTAAGTACATCAAACAAATTAACGTTCTTGAGTTTTGCATGGATGATTATCTTCAAGTATTCTACAATATTATAAGTTGTCTTTGGAATTTGAACACAAGTGTTTTATTTCCATTGTTTAGTTGCATATTTATATTTTATTTCATTTTATGAATTGTTAAGAAGCTTTTCTTACATGAACAAAAATACATATAAATGCTAATATTTTAAAACTAAAATTGAGTTAAAAACTAGCAACATTCAAATTGAAGTCTTATCAAAATTTGTTAAGTTGGTAACAAATACTATTCAAAGAGAGTTGAACAAAACTCTATCACAAAATATATTAATACTGTAAGATGATTAAAAATTGAATATTATTACGTAAAATTAAGTAGCTAGAAACTAGTATAAATTTATAAAAATATAAAATAGAGACAGATAATACTTACATTATGTATAAAGATAAATTTATTAATTCTTGATGAATAAACATCATAAGTATATATTAAGTTACCATCTCTGGTTAGTTAACATTTTAAAAAAAAAATCAAAACACACAAAAGTATGAGAGCAACTTTATTGATCAAAATAATAGAAATGGTAGTTGCAAAAAGATAAATAGTAAAATTTGACAATATTTTGTTTATGAAAGAGAAAATTTTGACAGCATTGTATGCTTTAAATAATTATCAACGTATAAGACTTCTAAAAGTTTAATTCAAAATATTTAAAAAATTTTGTATTATTAAATTTATGTTTAGGAGGTTGTATTATTAAATTTGAGCATAATTTACTACAATATTTAAATGAACTGATACATAAAATAAATTAAAAAGGACACAATAGAATATGGATCTTTCATTATCCCATAAATATAATGGGTTGGGGAATTTATTTTATAACCTTGGAAAACCATCGACTGATATAGCAACGAGTTCAACCAATGCCATTTGCTTTTAGACGAATATAAACAATAAACAGGTGCAAATCATACTAAAGTAACACCACAACAGTACTTATCTCGCTTGACAGGGAAATACACCAGAATTGGGCTTGCCACCGATTTCTTTCCTCATTCTACAACGAAGGACTGAGTTTTAATGGCATATTTTAATGCTTGTATAATTGTATGTTCGGCAACACATAATATGTGGAAGTGAAAGTACAGTACAGTTCCAAGTGAAAACAACGGTAAACTGAGGACTTTTAATATATAGTGGAAAGGAAAAGCAAAAACAAAGTCATGTCATGTGATCATAGCAGCGTCAGGGAATCCAACCAACGAGCCGGTTCCCGAGAGACTTTTCAACTCTCTGCCGACCCACCATTATTTATCCAAACCCTACGCCACCTTAAAAATAATTTCCACTTTTTACGAAAGGTCGCTAGTGGGTTACCGAGCTTTAATAAGGGTTTGGGTAGATGGGTTGATTCCAACTAGGGTTTCTAGGTGGGTTTGGAACTATATATATGGGGTAGCTGGTAGCTATAAAGGGTATAACAAGGGCAGTTTCCAGATAGACCTTCAGTGGCTTGAGTTTTTTTTCATGATAGGTCAAGCCCTTTGGATCTGGGTCATGTGACATCTTTTGGATGATGGGAAACCTGGTATTTTTCGCTTATTTGGGTTGATAGTATTAATCTTGTCATATAAGTTGAGTATGGCTTGAGTTTTTTTTCATGATAGGTCAAGCCCTTTGGATCTGGGTCATGTGACATCTTTTGGATGATGGGAAACCTGGTATTTTTCGCTTATTTGGGTTGATAGTATTAATCTTGTCATATAAGTTGAGTATCGGTCGTTGGGTATTTCGAACACGTTGGTCTTCATATTTTCCTCTTTTGCTAGGTATGAGAAGATTGGTTGTTCTTGTAATGATGTATTATATCTAAAGTATAAATGCTCTCCTTGCTTCTTCCTTTTCTCTCTCAGTGAGTATAATATGTAGTTGGTTGTGTGGATTAGAACTGAAGTTAGGTGGTTTGAAATTGGATCTGACTCAGCTGGTTGACAAGTAAATTTTATTAAAGATAAGGAAGCTAAACCTTTTTCTCTGCGGCTTCTTTTTTCTTTTCATTTCAAACACTGTGTTTGGGGTTCTTAGAGAGGCTAGAAGATGAGGTGCATGATTGGTGCTTTGATAGGGTTAAGGAGTGGAGCTCCTTGAAGTCCAATAGAGGTTCTTGGTGGGTGGATTTAGCTGCTGGGTTATGGATCCCAAAACCCTATCCTTAAGGGGGTGCTATCAGGATAGGTTTGTGGCTTGCATATCTCAGGAGCTACATTACCTAACGTTAGATCCTTGTTTGGATTGAAGGGAGCTCTACATCTCATCCTTTTAGTAGAAAGTTTACATTGTTATTTTCTTTTCGATTGCTCTCTCTTCTATTCTATGGATATTTGATCTCTTTTAATGTGTATGAATTAGGATAATAAAGATGGTAGCTGCAGCCTGGTAAGTTCTTCTGCTTCTCTTACTCTCTGTTACCATTTTTAATTGCAATACTTGCGGTTCAAATTCTGAACCTTACTATTTTTGTGTTGGTGCTTGCTGTTTGCATAGGTCTTCGGGAACCAACCGAACTCCACTGCTGCCGGTGAAGAAGACACAGAAAACTGAAGTTGTTAGATCACATGCCGCACAGTAGATTTATTGTACCATTACATGGTGTTGATTGACTCGTGTTTAATATTGTCTTGGCACATGTTATGGGAGCTGTAAATATGGATTGAACTTGTTAAGACCTGATTGTTCTCGTTTAATTTCCTTGTCAAGACTATAAAATGATCCTACGGATGTTTTTTATTCAAGCTATGCGAAAATGCTTTTAAGCTGGTTCGTGGAAAATGTTTTCATCTACGACTGTAAATTTCGCAACGACGGGAAGTAAGTTCCATAACCCTTAATTAATAAATTAATAAGAGCATGTCGAGTGCTTCATTTAAAATGAATCATTATGTTTCTTTTACGTTCAGCTTACATTATTATTCCAAAAATTGTCACTGCTTGACAACACTGTTATTTATTGAATCGAAGTGTATTAGAATGTTTAAATTTATTGTCATAATTAAACAGTTACCCTATAATTCGAACATGTAAGCTTAGAATATGTCTACTCTTGGTACTGATTATTTGTTCACAAAAAAAAGGGCAGATCAAGTGAATGAAAAGAAATTAAACATTAAGAAACCCTTAACATAACTAATTTAGTTTTTAAAGGTCCTAACTACTAATAGAATAACGACAGCCCATCTTCAAAATGTTTTTTCTAACTAGACTAATAAAAAAAGTCCCAACTTCCTATCAAGACTTGGTCGTCGGCGAGAGCTCTTGGCATGTAGAAGAAAAAAATATACAACGACGAAATTCGTGATGCTACCAATGCTCTATTATATCAAAGAGGTGTAATATCTAATGTTAACGCCAATCTTTATGTTAGTGTTTCTTAATTCACCGGGTGCTGCATCGTTAGTGGCTGGATATTTGGGAGGTTCTTGGTAGAGACAGAACGCCTAATAGCTTAGCATGGTCGGAGAATTTCAATCTTTGTTACTTTCCTGTTGAGATTTGAGACAAATATAGAAATTTCCACTATAGAAATAGCTCGGAAACTACCTGTAGTAGGTGTAGATGAAAACTTTCGTGTGTTATATAAGGTGTCCTCAAAAATGCTAATGGTGTCTGGTTGGTGAGATTTTCTTAAGAGTATTAGAGTTGCATAAATCTTAGTGGCCTAACTCATCAACCAAAACCGGATAAACAATCACTTGGGATCATGGCCATCGTTGGGTTATTGTAAAATCTGATTCCAGTCAGATAAAATAACTCAAAACACCATCCATATGGTGCAGTGATTGATGGTATCAAATACTTATTGCAGGGCAATTGGCAATTTGAGATTACCCGTATCTTACAAGAAGAAAACACTTCTACGAATCATTTGGCATCTTTAGGACACGAATTTATGTAAGGGCGTGTGATATGAAACACGTACCAAAATCTTTAAGCTCGCTTCTTAATGCTGACGGGAGTCGTGTAATTAGGTTGCCAACGAGTAGAGAATATGAAAAATTATCAACTACCAATTCGAAAATATAAAATATAAAATTTAAAATTTGAATGTGAACCTATTTAAATTAAATTTATTTTATTAATTAAACCTAAATTAATAATTATAATTAATTAAATTAGAAAATAATAAAATTCAATTTTAATTTAATTAAAGTTAATATCATCAAATGAAATTAGTTTTTTAATTTTTTATTGAGCCCGAATTATTTCTTGAATTTTAAAAACATTAGAAGCCCATTTAAACTTTCAACAAATTGAAGCCTTATATATCACAGCAGAGATGTACCTGCAAAATAGCTATTTATGAAAAGTTCTAAATATCAACTTATTTGGTAGATGGTGCGGTGCTACAGAAGCCCTAACTCCCATTTTTTTTATTAAACAATTTTATTTTCACACGAGATAAGTATCTTATCAATTATTATATTTATAAACGTATTCACATTTTTTTATTCAACTAATACAATTCAAATTAACTGAATGTACCATTGTAAAAAAAATGATGACTAATCGTTATTTGAATTAACTAATAAAAACATTAGAAGAAATAATATAACAACAATAACAATAAAATTCCAATAGAAATTTCACTAAGATGTAAGGATTAGAAGGATCAACGCTGCCTTGTTTGTAATTTTGGGTCTAATATACTCTTATAGAGATAGTCTTTCAATGTTAAAGCTAGAAAACATGTAAGTTTCAAGTGTTAAATTCTTATGTTACTCTATGGAGAGAAAATTTTAACTTATTCCCTTTTAGTTAACTCCATTAACATAATTTGGTTATTTCATATAACTTTAAATTCAAAATTTTTAATTTTTAATTTTTTTGAGAACTCAAAATTTTAAGACTATAATATTTATAAATTGATAATTTTTATTACTTTAAAAATATATTTTGACATTTCTTGATTGAGTTGGAGATTGATATAAGATGATTAGAAAGTATACGAAAGATCAATTATAGTGATAATACATAAGGAAGAAGAAAAATTTTATTAAAAAAATATTGATTTAGTTGTTGTTGTCATTTAGCATTATTCAATATTTTGGACATAGATTTTTATACAAATCTTGAATTAAGGTGATTCAGAATGTTATGAAAAAAAAAAGAGAATTCTTTATAATTTGCAAGATGACACTTAGGGCTGATTCAAACTTATTGGTTGACCAATGTATCTTACTACGAATGTTATGCATTAGAAAATACTAGTCAACCAATGACTCATACTAGTCAATCATTATATGCAAAAACTATTTTTAAAATTTTTTAAATAATAGTTGTAATTTTTATGAAAATAAATCTAAGAAGCTAAAGAACAACATCAGGTAAGGTTTGAAAGGCAAATTGGAAGGGAAAGGAAGGTGATTCCAATATAATTCATTAGCATTAATAGAATTTATATAGTGCTTAGATAATTCTGAAGTACAAAAATATGGACTTAAGATGCTTTTTATATAAAATTTTTGAGTATATGTCAATTAGGATTATGCAAGTTAATTATTTTATTATTTATTCTTTTTAAATGCTTTACTAAGTATTAATTAATTTTTGTGCCTTTTAATTTTTAATTTTGAGTAGAATAGTAAAGAACCTTAATTCGATGTATTCAACATAATCAAGTTTTTTAAATTATTATTTATGAAGGTTGTTTTATGTGAATTGTGTGTACTTTATATAATTTATAGAGATAAGCAGATTAAGAGGTATGTGACTTGTAATATTAGGTGTAATAATTACCCCAAAATCATATCATAGATACATTTTTTTAGATAAGTTGCCTTATATATGTATTGGGTGTGTTGAGTGAATGAATTTTGTTGTTTAAGTGATTTAAAGCCTTAAAAGGCCGATGGTTGTGTATGAATATGAGGGAGATGACAAGTATGGTTGGTCAATGCCTATTCATCAATGTCAGAAGAGTGCGCATAATATTTCATTACCCAATGCACATTATATTGAGTCAAATTCAGTCATATTTGAGTTGGTAGGTCAAAAAATTAGTCAATGCCTACCTTAGACATGTATATGAAATTAGTTGGTTAGTTAGCACCATTACATATTGCATTTATTATGAATACTCTAATATAATACATTATTAAGACTTCTTTCCTTGATAAGTTGTTCAAAAGGGTTGGTAGTACCATTTAGGTATAGTGATGTAGTTCTTTACGTAGTGACATAGATGAGGATAGTTTCATCTTATTTACTTATTCTATGTTTTTTAACTAATTGGCGATATGCTATCCTACTTTGTACAATTCCAAGTGAGGAGCCATAGTTGGAGCTTGAGAATATATAAGCAGATTGAGCCATGTACTCTACTTATGGATCTTCTTTTTATAGATAAATGGTTCTTATATTCTAGTACAATTTGGAGAATTATTTTTTTTATTGAATGTTTTGGAATTTACTAATGAATGATTAATTTATTTTGTTATCAATGAGATGACTAATGAGATTTTTCTTACTTTATATTATTTTATTGAGTTACAATACAAGTGCTTAGTATTTTGTTGAGTTACGATACATGTGCTTAGCCTTGGCTTAACTGTAGGTTGAAGTATATGGGATATACATATATTTTGTTATCAGTGAGATGATTAATGAGAATTTTGGTACTTTATATTATTTTGTTGAGCTATGATAACAAGTGCTTAGCCGTGGCTCGATTATAGGCTGATGTGTATATAATATACATATATTTTACTTAGTATTTTGCTATATTATTTTATACAAATTAACTTGAGTTAATTGGTTAATATTACCTTTTAGTTAATTGTTAAGAAGTTGCTTAAGGAGGGATGTTGGCTACGGATTGGATGGTTTTGTAACGAAAAAATAAGAAAAAAAACTTAAATCTAGCTAAACACGACCTGATAAACAACTTTGTGCCAAGGCGTTTTTCTTTCATAAACTCTAATGTCAAGAACATGACATGCTAAATTAGAGATTGTGTCAAGTGAATGAGAATAATCAAAAAGATACATAACATAAAACACGAGCGTTGAAAGCCCATATTATTCTTTGGAAAGATTTGTAAAGAAATAATAAAATACATAATCTGAGACATGCCCATCTCCCAGGTTGTGTTTATGATATAAATTTATTCAAGGATGATCGTTGGCCAAATTCTTTATGCCTAGATGAGAAGGAACCTTAGTTTATACTTGTATGGATTAATTTCAATTTTTATAATAAAAGTTCTATACTTGGAAAATATTGGTATTATTATTAATTCTAGTTAGATATAAGGGAAAGCTTAAACCTAGTATGAATTTACATGTAGATGTTATTGAAAGAACTTATGTGTAGATTGACTTAGACATCAATATTGAGAACTGAATAGGATATTAGGAATAGGCCTACATGATGCTTCTGATATTAGGGCAACCTTTATGAAATTTCAAAAATATGAAGGCATTCTTAGATGTGTTAATTAGATAGGGATGTTGGTTAATCATTCTAGAGAAATGTGATTGTATACTTAAAAGTAATTCACACATTAAGACATTTCACTAATCCAATAATACAATCTCTAAATAATTAAATGAAGGATATAAGATAATGTTAGGGGTAATTTTAGTATAGGTGTTTTATCATATTAGATTGCTTCTCATTATTACTTGCATGATTATGGCTAGTGATACTATAATAATGTGTACAATTTAATCGATTATCAAATGAAGATCTCAATATGTATATCACCATTTTTTTTAGAGATATGTGACACTTTCAAGATTAATGGAATAACCAAAAATTTCATAAGGTCGAGGTTATTTCCATTATTGAGGGACCATGTAAAATAGTGGTTGAAGACATTACATGCATCTTCAATCACTATATTAGAGAATGTAGTAGAGAAGTTCTTACCAAAATACTTATCACTAGTCAAGATTATAGAGTTGAGAAATGACATCTTTTCTTACGTACAATATGATAATAAGACATTCTACGATGTAATAATCTACTTAGAAGGTAGCTATACAATGTGTTTCTTAAATGGTTGTAACTCCAAATTTTCTATAATGTTTTGGACTATGCAATAGACGACCAATATAATAGTTAGCGTAACTTTGAATAAAAAGACTCTAAAACCTGCCTTATAGCTAACTAAGAAGATGACAATGCATAATTATTAGTGATAACCAAGTAGGACAAGGGTATAAAACAAAGCATATACACAATGTGCATGTGATTACCGTATTGGCAACTCAATTGGAAGTAGTAATGAGAATAATTGATAACCTGAATGGAGCAACAGGATCGACACAAGTGTTATGGTGTGAATAATGTAGGGGAGGACATAGCATCGATGACAGTCAAGTTGACAATCCCTTTATCAAGCCAATTGAATAGGTTGTCCATTGGGAGACTTTTCAACAAGTTCAAAATAATTCTTATAACAGGGGATATTATCCAAAATTTACTTGGGATAATTAAGGAAATAAAGTCAATTTTCAAATACTAGACCAAATAAATAACCTTGAGAATTTTAATAAATATACCTATTGCAACAAGAAAACAAACCAATTTGGGAGTTAATTGTTGAGAGGTTACTTAATGTGAATTCTAAGAGGTTTGAGAGAATGGAATCTAAAATTGACCAGTTAGAAAGGTCAGATAAGAATTTAGATTTTTAGATTGGACATATTAGCTAATCTTGAGGTGTGTGTGATAAAAATTATTATTAAAGAGTGACAAGAAACCAATAAAGGATAAGGAGATGATGCACACTGAAAGAGAAGAGGGTGTCTTTAGTACTTTGAATGAAAAAAAAGTCAATCTCTTTCTTATGCTAATTTCTTGAATGGTATTAATGTAGTATATAATAATATTTATTGTTTTTTTTCAAGAATTCACCAAGTAAGATGCACCAAGTTGTAGGATCAAGCAAGGAAGGAATATAAAAAGTGAAGATGACCAGGTGTCATAGAAGTATAAGAAGGTATATGTATAGAACATCTCTAATATCAAAGTCGTAGGACCTTCAGATGGAACCTACAAGATTCTGAAAGAAAAAGGGCTACAAGTTTGTCATCTAACCTCATAACGAAAAATAAGGATGTAGTCTAACTAAAAGACTAAAGAAACATTTATTAAGAGAAAACCCAATCATTTATTTTTATGCATAGTAACATATAATAAGTTACTTGAATGTTGTTCAAACTTTATCATGTACTCTTATATTGACTTTTCTTACTTCAACTCCTTAAAATCACCCAATGAATCCTCAAAATTTTTTCCATTAAGCTCTAAGTCAACTCTAGCACAAACTCCTCCACCTTAATGATTCCTAGTTCATTATGTTTTTAAAGTAGAACTGATACCACTTTTAAGTCATCCCAATAAAAAATTGCTTATACATATACATCTAATTTTTAACTTTATCTCCTTTAATTACTTGGAAATCTATTTTACTAAATTTTATAGTTGCCATGTATTTGACATTTTTAGAAGAGGATTTCACTATAATATGTGCAATTCATTGCTTACAACCATTAAATTGTTTGGAGAACAGTTTGCTTTAATATTATCTTTAACTCACTCCTCATTCATTCTTCTCTGTTTAATTTTGATTATCCTTTAAATTCTCACTACATGCTGCTGACTTTATAAGTTTCTTAATATTTTCCTCTAATTTTTGCAACTCATATCCACATGTTCTTTCCATTGTTGCAATTTCATAAGTGGAGGAACATTGCTCTTACTAATATTATTGCACTAAATAAATGATTCAAGTCAAATTATCCAAAATTTGGGAAGAGGGAGAGATATATCTAAAATAAAAGCTTGATATTTCTTAATTTGACTGTTAGTAACACCAATCCATACATATTAAACTTTCTTTATAACTCAAGCGTTTTCATTGTTATAGGCCTAGAAACTATTAAAGCTCAAGGAATATATTTAAAAATATTGATTAAATATGTAGCTATTTTGTAAATGAATAATCTAAATTGATGAGTTGTAATATCGCTAACAGAATTCAGGTAAAGAATGCCTTTGTTTACAGAAAGAAAGCAATACAATAGGGAGGAATAACCCCTTATTTCATATCTCTTTCTCTTTTATGTTCTTCTTCTCTTCTTCCTCTTTTCAATTCTTTTCTTCTTAATTATGTAATATTTTTCAATTAGCTACAACCCAACTTTAATCAAGCTTCTCCTTTAAATACCTATTTTCCTTCTACACTCTCTGAACTATCCTAAAACTCCTAACCTAGATTACCCAAACTCGAGATTCCCTTCTTCATAGGAGAAAATTGCATTGGTTGATTATTGCAAATTAAACAATTTTTTCTTTACCACAACACCCTCTTAATAATAAAAAAAAAGAACTATAGTTGCCATCTATAGAAGTGGATTGCCCCTTCAATGGTATCGGTGGATGTATTCCACTTGTTAGCTCTCCACTTAGGAAAATTTTTCCAAAGACCTTGAACTTCGATTTGGCCCTTTAACCTTCACTAATCATGAACCATCTTATACAAACTTTGTCAAACATCTAATTTTGTTGCCTATGTGAAAGAATTTGAGTCCCTCTCCACTCACACTCCAAGGGTGACTAACAACAACATTTTGAATTGTTTTATTTTAAGGCTTTGTGATGAAATTAAACAAGAACTTTACTTGTTAAAACCCATTTCCTTACCTGAAGTAGTAGATACAACAAGGTTGATTGAAAAGAAATTAGCTTATTCCTAACCTCTTCATTCACTTCCAAAAAGTCAAACCCTTTAATCTTATACTCCTTTACCCAAAAACCTAAATCCCCAACCCCTTATTTCTTATCCCCAATAAACTTATCCCAAATTACCAATCTTAAATTTCACACCCATAATACTTATCAAAAGATTAGCTCCTACTAAAATGGAGGCTTACTGATCAAAAGGGTTGTGTTTCAATTATGATGAGCGTTTCACTACAAGGCACAAATGCAAGTAGGTCCAATTTTACTACCTTATTACAGATGAATCTAATGATTATGTCTTGGTTAAAACACCACCTGATCTAATCGTCGAACTATAACCAACTCCCACTACTATCACCATCAAGACTGATTCTATCAATGTTCCTTCAACTTCTCTATATGTTTTTAAGGGTTTGTTCCTATCTCTTTATGATTGGAAGGTTTCATTCTTAGTAAGCCAGTGGTTATTCTAGTGGACATAGGCTCTACACATAATTTATGCAAATTAGGGTTGCTCAAATTTTAGGTTACCAATTCAACTAGGGATGACATTTTTGGTTCGGCCCGACCGTGGCTAGCCTTTAATGCGTAAAACGACGTCGTTTGGCAATTTTTTTTTTAAAAAAATGTAGGCCTGGCCCGCCCTGTGGCCACTGGCCGGCAGCCTGCTCGACTCATTGTCATCCCTAAATTCAACAATCAAGACATTTAAGTGTTACAGTGGGAAATATAGATACTTTGGCGTACACTATTCTCTACTCTCAACTGGCAATAACTTCAGGTAGCATTATTTTCTCTATTAATTTCTATTTGTTAACTATCATTGGACCAATTTTGTTTGATTAAAAGGCTCTTTGGATGTGTTTTATTTGTCAGGAACCTTGGCCACTCTTTATGGCATTAAATAAGTTGCCTTTAGTCATATTTCCATGTCCGAAATTTGACGTAGTGAACAAACTGTAGCCATCGCCACACTATTTTAGATTACTATTAATGCATTACTAAGTCCCAAAATCCCTAAATTCCCAATGATTCACCCTCTCACATTTCTACTTCTTTTTAATCCATCTAACTTCTCATACCTCTATCTTTCAAGTTCCTTATGGTATGCCTCCTTGTGCCACTAACCATTGTATTCCATTAGATCTTGGCACCTCACATATTAATGTGAAGCCATACCGATATCCCAATTTCCAAAAGGGGGAAATTGAGAAGCTCATTAAAGAAATGCTTGCAGAAGGTATTATACATCCAAGTCAATTCTCATCACCAATGTTGTTGGTAAAAAAAAAAGGGATAGGAATTGGTGTTTTTGTGTTGATTATATGGCATTGAGTGTAGTGAAAATCAAAGATATATTTCTTATTCCCATAGTCGATGAGTTATTAGAAGAGCTTGATGATGTTTTAGTTTTTTCCGAATTGGATATCCATGTTGCATATCATTAACTGTGCATTCATCTAGATGATATTAAGAAAGCAATATTTAGAACGCACGAAAGGCATTATGAAATTTTAGTAATGTCATTTAGGCTATCAAATGCTCCCACATTATTCCAAGAAAAAAATGAATGAAATGTTCCAATTTGTTCTGTGAAAATTTGTACTCGTACTTTTTGATGATATCCTAATCTACTACTCTTCTTGAGAACTTCAGTTTCAACATTTGGATCAAGTATTGGGAATTCTGAAAGCTAATTCATTTTTGCTAAATCATTTAAGTGTATTTTGGACAATCTTTTTTGATGTATTTGGGACATATTGTTTCGACATTTAAAGAGGCTATTGATCCGAAGAAGGTGATGGCTATTTAGAATTGGAGTACTCCTACCAATATTAAGCAATTACGAGGTTTCTTAGGCCTCAATGGTTATTATAGCCAATTTGTTGCTCAATATGCTCATATTGCTGCACTTTTGACGTAATTATTGCATAAGGATGCCTTTGTATAGAACCTTCAAACTGACGCTACTTTTAGTGCTTTGAAGATTGCACTTATGAACACATTGGTTTTAAACTTGCCAGACTTTTCTAAGTGTTTCATAGTTTAGATTAATGCCTTTGAATCAGGAACTAGAGTTGCCTTATCTCAAGTAGAGCATCCCATTGCTTATTTTAGCAAACAACTTTGCCCAAAACTCCAAGCATCTTTAACTTATATTCAAGAAATACATGCTATAACTATAACTATATAAAATGGCAACAATAGCTCCTCGAGACCAAGTTTATTTTCCAAACTGGCCATTAGCCTCTAAGGTCTCCCTTAAGTCAGACAATTTAGAACCCAGAGCAACAACAATGGTTAGGTAAGCTTTTGGGTTTTGATTTTGAAATAGTATATAAACCTGGTTCTGATAATAAACCTCTTGATGCCTTGTCTCAGCTATTAGAAGGTTGTTAGCATGCTTTATAAGCAATTTCTCAACTAATAATTTCTCTCCTCTCCACTTTACAAAAATTTTATATTTAACTTGAACCCTCTATGTCTTTGTTGAATTTTATTATGGAGAGCCCTGGGGATTTTCCTGACTAAAAAATCAAAGATGGTCTGGTCCTTTTTAAAAATTAAAGTCTTGTTCTAGCTGATTTAGCTCTCCAATAACTCATTCTTTAAGCATTCCATAGTTCTCCACTGGGTGATCATGTTGGAGCAGAGCATATAATGACTCGAATTACAACAACATTCTATTGACTTAATATGCGTAAGGAAATTGAGAATATGTAGCTAAATGAGCAATTTTCCAATAAGTTAAACCACTAAATACTACTCCTCAAGGTTTACTACAACCACTTTTGATCCCTCATAAAATGTGAGATTATATTTTTCATGGACTTTATAACATACCTACCTCTTTCGTATGGAAAAATATTTATTTTTGTAGTTATAAATTGTTTGTCTAAATTTGCCCACTTTATTACATTGGGCACTCATTTCACTCTTACAAGTTCAATAGATGTTTTTGTTGAAGAAATTTATCTACTGCATGGGTTTCCCTCTAGTATTGTCTTTGATCATGATCTTCTATTGATGAGTACTTTCTGAAAATAGCTATTTAAATTTCATGCCACTACGTTATCTACTAGTAGAGCCTATCACCTACAATCTGATGCATAAGAAGAAGTTGTTAACCATTGTTTGGAAGACTAGTTACGTTGCTTTGCTATTGATATCCACATTCTTGGTTCAAGTTTCTCTTTTGGGTGGAATTCACAATATTGCTTTTCATTCAATAAACAACATGAGTCATTTTGAGGCAAGTTATGACATTTCTTCTTTATCATTAATTGACTATGTTTAGGGGACTTCCAATTTTGCCTCAGTAAATAAGTTATTATCTATATGATCTCAATTAC
>JAOQMM010000006.1:14373163-14384280 GCA_027563515.1 Erythroxylum platyclados
GTATCATAAGAATAACTTATTCTTTCCTTCTCATCAATATCAGCTAGACGAAGTATTCTTACTAAAGGCTCACAAACTTGAATGACAAATTAACATTGAGACCAAAATTTATGATTTTCAATTATAATTATGAAAACTTCCATTCAAACATTAGACCTGACAAACTGAGATTTAATCTATATCATTTGTAAACATTTTTCTCATCTCCTTTTTCATTAGAATAAAAAACTAAAGTGATAAGAAATTAATTGTAAATCTTGTAATGGTAGGACAACAAAAATTCCTACTATGAGTGAAACTTTCTCATCAAATTCAAAACCTATACTAAATGCATCATCCCTTTAGCAGGGAATAAACCAATAATTTGATAATAGGCTCATATCTTCTATTTGTCCAACCATCATATATGATTGAACACCTATAAGTTGCCTAGGTCAATCTTCTTTCATCCAAATGGCCTTTTATTTCATAAACAAAGTTGCTTAGAGGATTATATCTGTAGTCATTAATTAAAGGAGCTTTATATCCTGTACCAAAAAAGGAAATAACATCTACCATAGGCTGGTAATAATAAAAATGAGTAATATTTAAAGATAGCCCTGCATCATATCACCATCTAGATATTGCTATGTCCATATTATCAGCTGTTTTTTTAGATTGTCAGGCACTACAAATTGAAAGTTGAGTTCTAAAAGTTATTTGTAGAGTAAAAAAACTAGGCACATGTTTTCTTATCTTTCTCACATCAAGTGTAGCAATCCCTTATTATTAGGTAGAAGTAATACTTTCAATATTGCCAATATCATAGTATCCATCACAAAAAGAACTTCACTACCAATTTCATAGTTTAGTCTTTGTCTTCCTTCTTTCTCATTAAGATACTCCTCAAGCAAAATTTTCATCTACCATTTCACTGTCATAACTAACTTTTTTACAAGGATCCAAATTACCTTTGATCTCTGCTAAATGCTCCTTCAATCTAGTAATTCCCTAACCTTTCAAATGTTTATTATAATACGGTTCTTCATACTAAGGACCAATCTATCATAAACCCAAGATTAATTATCGAATCTTTCTAAACTTAAAGAGGCTAAATTATCAAAAGTAATTGAATTTCCCTTCATTTCTCTGTAAAAATAAATAAAGACATATGTTTAAATGAAATTAATAACTTCATATCAAAAATAAAAATTATTGCATATCAAAGTAAAATTACTTAAAACATATTGGCTATAGTTAATATATCTAAATCTTCTCATTGACATGTTTAGATGAAGCAACATTATCTTACTTTGAAACCTTGTGATACATTTTAAGCAATCCACTTGTATCTAATTCTTGCTTACTAGTTTGGAAACAAAATATAACACATTGATCTAACTTGTTTTCCTTTTGTACATCTTAACCTCAAATGATTAAACATATTTATTATATATGAAAACTCAATATCACCAAAATTGTATTCTTACCCAAAACTATTTCCAAGATTTGGACAATCAAACATAGTTGGTGAAGTGTTCGACGAATTTGTAAATATTGTAATATGAAACTACAGAAAATTTTCAGATTTTACTTTTCCAAACAAAATATAAGAGCATCAATGAACCTAATTAATTAGTAGGTTTGTTTTCTTAATGCTTCTCGAGGAACTATGCGATCAAACATAGAATTCTAAATATTATTCAGGATCCACATGCTATAATAAAATCAATTACTTCAACATATTTATAAGAATAGAGACAACTAGGTGGAATTTACATATTATGAGCAATTATTGAAAATTTTATATGGAAAATCTTTTATGGCGATGGAGCTTGGAGCTGGTGGCAACAAAGCTGGAGCGTAAGACGGCCTGGCAGGAGCTAAAGACGACGACAAAGTTGGAGGCTTGGAGTGTGAGCTGGCAATGGAGAACAAATCTTGACGAACTAGCAACAGTCAGAGCGGTGACTTGGTGTGGCAGACACCATAATGGTGATGGATTTATGTTGTGACCTGTGTTTGTGAGAGAGAATGAGGTTGAGCCGAGCAAGTGAATCAAAAAGAAGGGAAAGGAGGGGCATCTGCTAGGGTTAGCAGACATTTAAGTTCATTTTTCAATTTAGTCGTATAATTTTCAAAATTTATAATTCGGTCCAATACTAGACCGATATTTTAAATACTCTGATATAATACTATAGATCACCTTGAGAAAATCCCTAAGGGATTTAAGAACAGAACATTCTCCTTATACCTTGACTAATAGAGTGAAGCACAATGAAAATAGACACAATTTTCAGTATAAAGTTTCCCGGCCATTATGGTATAGTAATCAATACGTAAGTTCCTACACCTATCATCAAATTTATATATTCATGACCCACTAGTATAAAACAAGGGTGGAATAATTAACTACTTGTTTCTTAATCCAGGGAACAAATACAAAATCTCCTTCGCAAAGAAACATTAAAGACAACATTTTCAAGTTTTTGACCAAAAAAGCAGTTAAAATCATCACTGTTAGTTCATAACCTTTTTAATCTTGTATTCAGTTCACTCGAATCACCAAAAAAGCATGTCAAAGCCTCACTTTAAGTTCGTACCCCTTTTAATCGCGTATTCAATTCACTCAAGTGACCAAAAAAGCATATCAAAGTTACCGTGTAAGTTCATACCCCTTTTAATCTTGTATTCAATTCACTCAAACATGAATATCTCTTTTAATCGTATAGTCAATTCACTCGAACAATGTCCTTTCTAATCTAGAAAAAAAGTTTGCAAGTATGAAGACATCTTTCTTTGGGTTCTTAAAAAGTGCGATCTTTTGCCTATGTAAGACAGACATAGAATGGTGGTAAAATGAAAATATAAGCAGCTACAACTTAATCGCCTATTGCAAAATAGCTTGCAGGAGAGAGATACAGAGGATGAGGGAGAGAAAAATAGAGGAAGACAAATTTTAAAAATTACCACAAAAAGAAAGGAAAAAAAGAAGAGGAGAAAAAAACATCAGAATGAAAGAAAAAAGAGAAAAGAGAGAAAAAAAAAGACTGAAAAAAGAAACAGAAGAAAAGAAAAAAGGGAACGTATAATATCATATTTTAGTAGCCTTTTTTAGACATTATAGGAAAAAAAGAACAATGAACAACACATAAATAATTGATTTTTTATAAAGAGAATTAGAGATCTCTATCTAAATTTATCCCTTTTTTTAGTGTTTTAATAACCTTATTTAGACATTCTTCATCATCATTATCTTATTTAGACATTATAGAAAGGAAAAAATACCAATGAACAACACATAAATAATTGACTTTCTACAATCAGAAATAGAGATCCCTACTTAAAATAATCCTGTTTTTTTTTAGAGTAAAGGCGTACAAAATGTGTTGTTTCTTTTTTAGATAAGATTTTACAGCAACTGACATGCTCTGCTTAAGAGTTAAGCCTTTTCAAAAAACAAAAAAACTCTGCTCAAGGAATAACTATACCAACAATCTACGCAAGGCTACAAGGTCACATCTTGCACCCAAGTTTTATATCAACATCCTCTCTATTGTAAACAAATCACATACCCAAGGTCTCGGCTTCCTCGTGCGGTGATAAAAGTAATAGAATCACCTCCCCGAGTTCATCATCTGCTTCATAAACACGTTCTGGATCAATGTCATACATAGGTTTGTTTAATACTGGTGGTAAAAACGAGAATGTATGCCTTTTGTCAACTCACAGGTACCTTCTGCCGTATGTGTCAATGAATCGAATTACCAAACCCCTTTAAGAGATGTTAAATAGGCATGTTTGCTTCATTCACCCAGTCATGTCCGCCGCCTGGCTCAATTTGCCACCGATGATACTTTTGCCAGCAACCTGAATAACTTGACTTCTATCTTACAAAATCAAAATGTGTACCTATCAGTGTAATCAGTGTCATATAAGGAGTGATTATAATACTGATAATATAACAAAAATTTACTCATGCACCATTCAGGATCAACTTGCTCATCGACGCTAACTTCTCATCTTTGTTACTCAGTGGCAACTGCCGTCCATGCATTGTTAGATCTCAGTGGTGAAACCTGTCACTTCATTGCATCATTAAGTAGGTCGACTTCACCATTGGACTGCAAATCCCATTTAGATGCTGGATGCAGAGCAAGTCTTATCAATATTTGGCCAACGTCATCACTTCTTTTACTTTACATCGAAGCAGGGGATGCAGAATCATCTTACGCTGTTTTCAACAGAATTCTTTGCTCCGGGATTGCAAACTGGGAACATGCAATAAATTAATCTGTCTTTACCGGATAGTTCTAGGTTCCCTTCTCTCATAATTCTTGAGAAACTGGATTTACTTATTTGATGTACTACCACGTGGAGTCGATTTCTCTTCTGATGGTACATGTCTTCTTTCCCCTCTGGAATACTTCTTGTCCTCCTTGCTTTGCATTTTTAAAGCAATTCCATCAGGAGAATTCTCGATCATTTCAGCATTTATCCTTTCCAAAAACATCTCCTTTATTATGCGTGTCTTTGATGTCTTCTTTTTGCTGGAGGTATTGGGATGACAAAGAATGTCTCTTACATCACCACCTGTTATTGCTAATAAACTTGAATCAACATTATCATGAACAAATTCGGAATTTTCACGAATAGTTCCGGATGGGCTGTTATGCACTTCCTGACATGATTTATGCTTTCTACCAATAAATTGATCAGGAGATTCCCTGACAGTTTCAGGGGTATCATTCCTGGCTAAACTCTGTGAACCATCATTATTTGTTACATCCAATTCCAGTCTTTCCGGGGGTATCAAAAGAAGACTCTTACAGTTCCCATTAGTTCTTCTGCGCTTATTTCTCTTTGATGACAAGATGGGAACCCTTTTTCTCTTTCTTGTATTATCCTCAACACAATTTCCTGTTGCCACTGGCTCAGGAATATTACTACCATCTAATTTCTCAAACGCAGAATCATGGTTGAGCCCCATGGTTTCTTCAAGTGAACCAAATACCCCTCCTTTCCTATTTCTTTTGGGTGTACTCTTGTTTGAGGCTCTGTGGAATTTGACAAACCAAGTAAACAAGTAAGAAGCATCATAAGGAACAAACCCTAAGACTGTATATATTTCTAGGAATACTCAGCAGGACTTCAGCTGGGTGTTATTGTTAAAAAGGTTTAATAAATCACAAATCAAAAAGGGACAAATGATAAAGAGTAAAAAATGATCCATAACCTAATGCCTGTTTTGGGTAAAGATATGGACCTCCATTTACATAGACCACTCCTCTTTCTAAATAAGAAAAGTTACAAAAATCCACATGAAATCAGAGTGTCTTGTAGAAGCCTAATATAGAAAAAGAAGCTTAATACTAATTTCAATTGTTGTCGAACAAAGAGTTCAATTGGAAATGTACCCGAACCCGAAGAGAGAATGGTTTGTTGAGTAAAGAAACTCAATTGTAAAAATTGAATTAACATGTTGAATGGCTTCAAAAAGTGAGAGGGGCAAGATTGTCTGACCTGGAAAGGAAGTGTTAAAAATGTTTAATAATCCCACATTGGAAAGGGACAAAAGATAAGAGGGATTTATATAAAAAAATGATCCATAACCTATTGAATAAAAGTTTTGGGTTAAGATATGGACCTCCATATATACAGAGTACTCTTCTTCCTAAATAAAAAAAGTTACAGAATTTCACAGTTATAAACGAAGATACTTGAATAAGCTTTGGAACAAGGAACAGGAACAGCTAACAAAACAACAAAGAATCTGACCACATAAGGTTTTTGTTTCTTACTCCAGATTTTAATCTCCTATGCACAAATGAATTGCAAGAAATCTATTATAGAGCACTGATAAACCATTGCAAAAGTTATAAGTCAATATACCTTGATTTCTGTTTGTGCTTCCCAGGTTTCAGATTCTCAGGTTCTGATGCTGGTCCTATTGTTGGTAATGGAAGAAAATCATCAGCACTGAGTGCTGGCCGCTCCGACTCCCGGTCTACAAAGTTGCCAATAAAAGCAGCCTTTTTTGTTCTATAAGCTGCTTGCATTTTTGGCACTTCATGTGGAGATAACAAGCGCCATCTCCTGGTATATACAGATGCAACCACACTTTGATCCATCAAAAAATTGAGATAACAAGGCATATAATGCATCATGGAAGCATAGAAATCATTAAATTCCAAATTTTAATACCTACGACAACAACTATCGGTTCGGCCTGGGAAATGCTTAGCAATCTCAGCCCAACCATAGCCACATTCTTCAACTGTTGCCTTCAATCTTAAATCCTCTTCTTCAGTCCATTCACCCGTATTCAAAGAAGGATCCAAAGCATTAAACCACCTGTTGACGTGAAGTAACTTAAATAATCATCAAATAAGAAAAGATATATTGACAGTGTTATAGTTCTTCACAAATACCTCTCTCTACATTGTACTTGTGTTCGGCCTGGCACAAATTGAGCAATTTTATTCCAATTCTTTGGACCAAAAAACTTCACAGCTACTTTCAGGCATTTGTCTTCATCTAAAGTCCATTTCCCTTTCCTTTGCCTATATGGGTTTAGAGATTTCCTCCACCTGTGTATTTTGGAATATTGTGATATAACTAGTCATTTTGACCAAATATATTTGTCAATTTTGAAGGATTTCAGAGCAAAAATGGTCATGAGGGAACACATCTTAATTCAAATTAGCATCAGAATTTACTCCAAAGATATTTCAGAAACTGCAGAAGGAAAGAAGTGAACCATGTTGCCTTCTGTATACTTAAAGAACAACTATAAAACACAAGTAATACTTGTAACAATATTTCTAGTCATAAAAAAGATGAGTATTCAGTGTATTGATTAGAAAAAAGAACTTGAATCATATGTAAACAACACCAAACACACAAAGGCAGAAATGTAAACCCAAAATTGAGCAGTCTTGTTTGGTGCAGAATGTTAAAGATAGCAACTGAAGGGTCCTACTGTTGCTCTGAGAACTATCCTCTTTCAAATACAAAACAGATGCTCAAAATGAGCAATATGAGGTTCAGAAACTGATGGTATAAATAGCCGAAGTTGCTTGAGTTGAGCAACCCTTCTTTCCTATTGAAGGAAAAACATCTCACTAGTTATGACAAGAAAGCAATATGGCACAAAAAACAATCAATGTCATCAAAATCTGAAGTACGAACTCTATGCACAATAAGCCAAAAAGCTTCATTAAACATCCACATAAATTCAGTTCTGATCATAAAGACTGACCTATTAGAGCATTGTGCACCTGTTCTTCCTTCCAAACAGGAAGCTACACCCTGCCAATTATAGCCATAAACTTCTACAGCAGCATTAAGTTGGGCATCCTCATCCTTGGTCCACTCCTTCTTTAGTATGCGAGCATTTAAACTCCGTTGGAAACGTAACAAGCATGCAAACGGCGTCCTCTTTTTCTCCAGTGATGCTGCAATATCAAACCAATTACTGATTCCTCTTTCCTGGACAACTAACAAAAGATTTTTATCATCTCGAGCTTCCCATGGACTTGAATCAATTAATGGATCTTCAAAATTCAACCACCTGCAGGATCAACATTACATCAATAAGAAGACAAAAAGTGAGTAATTAAAATATTGTAGATGTACTTGTTGGGAAATCTATGATGAAGACATCAACAGATAGAGCCCTGAGGCAAATCAAACAAGAATTCAACTCTCAGGACTCCATTATATGAAAATTGATTCCATTAATAAAAGAAGGGAGCTTAATGAGCCTGTATTACTAAACTGAGAAGGCAAATCAAACAAGAATTCAACTCTCAGGACTCCATTACATAAAAATCAAATCCATTAATAAAAGAAAGGAGCTTAATGAGCCATATTACTAAACTAAAAGGATTGATAACTAAACTAAAAGGATCTTATCAACATCCAGGGATTGGCAACTTATCTATTCAGTGACTTGGATAATCTTTAGAATAAACTAAATATACTTAATAATTCATATGTCTTATTTATAGTGTCAAGTATGTCTAGATAGATTTAGAACAAAATATTTTGAGGTATTTGTACTTCTCAGCATGTGACTTATATCAAGACTCTTTGGCCAGGGACAATAGTAGGTAACTTCTGTTCAACAAAATGTTAGATAAAATTCTTAACACTATGTGATTGGATCCAATTTAAAGGATCAGATAAAACAGAGAGGTCTTCCTGGGTGGACTGTGCTTCAAATAGATGAACAAAACTTCATGAATTATTTTATTAAACTTGCAACAAAAGCACAGATGATCGAGGCATTAAAAAACAATTCATAAAGAAAGCCATCTAAAACTCTTTTAAACCCTTACAATGTATTTAACAGCAAGATAATGCTAGGTATTATTACCAAAAAAAGTCACGGTGAAGCATGAGAAATACGGCCTAACACCTGATGAAAACTATGCAGGATTGATGGCAATGCAATAATTCAAAATATATAGAATCAATTATCAGCCTGCTCTTCGATGTTTGTTGATATGCAAAGAAAGGTCTTCAAAAACAAATGGGGTGACTGAATCCCTTACAGCTAAGGAATTTAAGATCATAAAATTAATCAATTAATTCCATGGAGTAGAAGACATTTTCAAAGGTCTTACCAACCCAACCCATAAAGGAAATATGTGACACAATTATGCATGAAAAGGTTAAGATAAAATGGCATGGGGCTTTTTAAAGAATTCCCAGACTCGAAATCCTTTTTCTTGTTTGAAATATGGCTGAAAACATCAATTATACAGATCAAGGTCAAAACAACTTTTTCATGTGTACAAGATTCTTGAGATGTTCTGCTAGCATTTAGTATACTTGTTGTTATCGTGAAAGGAGATCTGATCTCACACAAAATGCTAACCTTGCTGCACATTCTGCACCAGAATGACCAGTGACATACAAGGAAGCCAATTGATCCCAGTTAACCTTTGGAAGAAACTCTCTCATCAACTCCGGGGTGATTTCCAGATCTCTGATTGAAGCAAGAAGGCTATCCAAATTACTGTTATCTCCAAAATAACCTTCAGAACAACTTCAAGTTAAAATGTGTTAGAACAGGAAATATGTAAATTAAAATGGAATGTGTTAGAACAGGAAATATGTAAATTAAAATGGAACTTGCAGTCTTGAAAAGAAGAAATACAATAGGCATAACTCCAGGAGCCTCAAAGGATTATAAGAGATCACAAACACAAACATTGATAGAGAAAGTAACAAACACAACAAATTAATATTTGCAACTGCATTTCAAAGGCATCAATTTCTATTAGCTTAAGCTTCTTAACATGTATGTGACATTTCATTTCCTAGTACAAAACTTCAATCAATTTCTGTGTATTCTATGGCTCTTAATGTCTAATCAGACCATTACTAAAAGCTTTCTTAGAGGCATGCATCTGCAGTTGAGATTTGCACTTAGCCTCTAAAACCCTCAACACTAAGTACCACTGAATTCCAGCAACAGTATCACGTACTGATATCCAAGAGTTAGACTTGACAAAGGAAAGATTTTTTATCTTAATACTACGTTTATCTGATACTGTAGATCAGATCCTGAAATCACAAGCTGAATGGTTCTAAGGACAAAAAATGTTCTCTAGTTTCTTCATTCATAGAAACTTCATCTTTTCTGGAGAAAAAAGAGAAACATTAACTCTTCCAACCCATGCCAAAATCTACATGCATGCATTCACAAAGTTGAACAAATTTTACACTCGCACTCACAAATGCAAATGTAGACATAATGAAAATCCACTATAAAATTTAAATAGAATCATTGTATTATACAATCATTTAATTAATTGGCAACCAAGTATTTGCAGTCTTATTATTTTTGTTAGATATGCAATCTCCTTTAAATAAAGCCACTGATTATTAAAGAAAACGCTCAAAAGCTAAAAGCCAACTGATGCACAAACTATTTCAACAAGAAACAAATCTGATCATACCTAAATTGATCCACCGATAGGTGAAGCACCATTTCTTGGAATTGTTGTCTAATTCCCATCCCAAGGTTTTTGCTTTCTGTCTTTGTCCATTTTTTTCGGTGCACTGTAAGTGGAAAATTTTTTAATGCTTTTCTGTAGTTAGCAACATGAGAATTTTCTAATGGCCCATCACCTATAGTAGAGAACCTTTTATCATTAATCTGCAATGACAGAAAACATGCTTGGTGAAGATGATTTCTCAATAGTCAAACAACCAATCAGCAATTTGAGTAGGTAAATGGAAGCCTGCTGACAAAATTTAGGTATGAAGCACGATGAAAGCTAATCCTTCCAAAGAGTAAGGCACTTACTGAAAACTAAAAGCATATGCTCTAAACCTAAAACTGATGCACATGCAAGCACTGTGACCAAGAAAATGAAGACCCAAATTTAAGAGAAATGGTATTCTAGCTTGAAGTACCCATTCCAGTGAGAGATAAAAATTAATAGTACATATAAGAAACTAATGAACAGGAGTCAGTTAGGACTGGTAACACTTTTCCAGGCATTATTCTTGTATATCACAACTGAAATCCTGCTTACAACTACCCAGGGAAGGGTTCATAAGACGCGAATGGCTATTTCCAATTTTGTAATGCACAATGAAATTAGCCTCTCACGACTAAACTATCTCACCCTCACACTAAAGAAAAAGTAAGATAAAAATAGGAGACAATCATGACATAGAGAAGGAACTACTTGGAGACATGCAAGCATATTAATTAAGAAAGCTACCTCAGAGTCCTCAGAAGTTGGTGCCTTTCGCGCTGATATTAATTGGATGAGTGGATCCTTTCTCTGGGACAATGCCTTCCCAGTCATTTTTTTGCATGAAACCTGAAAATCTTTCAATATTTGAACACGCTCCCTCAGTTTCTTATTCTCCTCCATTCTTGCTTCAATTTCAGTCAATTTGCTTCGAAGCAACTTCTGACAGGATCTATTATTCCTAATTGCAGCAACAAACAACTGAGCTGATTTTGGAAAGCTAGAATGGCGCAACACCAGCTCAGAACCATTTGATTGAAGCTGGGACAAGCACCTAAAAGGGTCACTTGTTTATTTGAGTGTTTTCCTTTTACAATTCTTACATAAGTATTTTAAATAAATATGTATTCTTACATAATT
>JAOQMM010000006.1:14387633-14404444 GCA_027563515.1 Erythroxylum platyclados
ATGTATAAGCCTATTAACTTCTATAGTATTTTGTCTTTAGGCTTGTAAGCTTCTAATGCTTGGTTTTCAATACGTATAACTCTTTATAGTTGCTTTGTAACCTTTGCTTGCCATTCATGGCCTAATTCATTATTATTATTTCCTAAAAAAAAGGGCCCACGTCTATGTAAAAAACAGTACTAGTAATATTTATATAATGAAATTGAGATAATTATTAATGTTATAAATGATCCAGGGTATAACATATTACATCTACTTAAGAATCAATTTATTAGTCGATTAGTCCTGACATATATATAGCAATGTGCTCTCTTTGTATGCTGGTCACATAGGTTATTAGATAAATATGAGGGTTGCAGAATTCTAATCATTTAATTCCATCATATGTGAGTAGGAGATGAAAAATATAAACACTTAGATCCTTATCCAATATCTTTAATATGATTATAAAAGAAAATTACATCATCATCATCGTCATTGCTTAAACAGTTAAGAGCCGTTCATTTATTATGTTATATTTGTGTCCTTGTTGTTTTAGAAACAAGACAATAACATAAAAAAGAGAAATTACGACTAAAGAATTATAAATCAGGTTCTTTAACTGGTAGATAAAAAATAAAAGTTCGTAGGTGTTTTTGTTTTAATACCAGTGATGCAATTATCTATTGATTCTATTATGTATTTAAATTGGTCATGTTAGATAATTTTTATTTTTCGAAATAATCTGTAAGAACTTGTTACTTTGCATGTAAGCATGAAGTATCTGAAATTAAAAAAAGAGGGAAAATCGAAGAGCCGGATAGGTTCTGCATAAGTTTTCCAGCGGTTCTGAATATTTAAATGCGATTCTTTAAACCAATCACTGATTAGACAAGAAACTCTAGATTGATGAAGTTATGATAATTTTCGGACAGATAGCAAAGTTGATATTATTGTTGATATCGAAATTTATCCAAACCATTTGTCCTAAAACACGCATGCATTCTGCAATTAATAGCTCTTATATCATTTTCAGATACGTGCATAATACAACCAATATCTTCCGCACAGCAAGCACCTTACGTGCACTAAAACTATATCCCTTTCCTTCTTTGGATTTTAATATCAAATTCAAATATTATTAAGAAAAAAAGTGTCTCATTTTAATACATCTTCACCCGCTCTTGCGACAAAGGATTGCTGTTTTATGCTT
The DNA here is from genome assembly GCA_027563515.1 of Erythroxylum platyclados. Classification (NCBI taxonomy): domain Eukaryota; kingdom Viridiplantae; phylum Streptophyta; class Magnoliopsida; order Malpighiales; family Erythroxylaceae; genus Erythroxylum; species Erythroxylum platyclados. Next base: position 14,388,826 of record JAOQMM010000006.1, read on the forward strand.
AATAAATTAGCACGATATTTTTAGAAGGTGGGACGGGGAGCCAACGTAACGGACTCCATTGTTTAGTTCAATCACTAAAGTGGCATAGTTGTAACTACGCATTCATTGCTTATTAATGAGGGCAGAAATATGTAGGTATATGTTGCTCTCAACTTGTGCTTGCCCATGTAAACATTACTACCTTTTAGTAATTTGCTTAATATATACAACGTAGCAATATTGTTGCTTTTGCGATGGAGACAGCACCTAACATAAATGGGCAATACTTCCCCTTCTGATGACTTCTGATAAACATTAGCCAACGCTGCCTCTGTTGAGCCAATTTATGAAGGAGGGGTCTCGTTGCCTCCTAATTCATCAAATATATCTTGCACTTAAAACTCTGGTGTTAAATTTACAATGAGCCTACGAGCCTACATAAAGAGTAAAGTTAAACTATATATAAGTTTAAGTGAGGTTTCATCTTAAAATTAATTAGTGATAGGTGGAATAGTCCACTAAATTTATATGTTAGTCTTTTTTATTCTCTTTTTTTGATGTGGGATACTCACGTGTAGGTATTCTCAACGCTTATATTAACTCCCAATTGTATATAATATTGTGATGTTGTAAAGGATAACCCATCAGGGTCCCAAGTTCTAAATATGCTGACGTAATGCGAAGTTACATTAATGATATTCTATAAGATGTAGATATAATATGAATGAGAAGTTACATGACTAAGATTGAAAATTTTCAACATTTTGAAAGAGTTTTCCGGACCTCGTTGCTAAGCCAACCCATTCTGAACGGACATCCAAGGCTCACACTGCAATTAAGGGGTCAAAGCTACCCAATCTGAGGAATCTGTAAATGGTCATATAACTTAAAGAAGTCCAGACGCACGTTAATCCTACCTTAATCGTTTTCTAAATTTTCTGGAATCTTGATTATGCTAAAGCGAGACAAGTTGGTGTTAAAAAGACTTTTTCTTCAATAAAAGGGTGAGAAGTGGTAACCTTTTCCTAAAAATTCAGAAAAAGATAGGCTTAGTTACAGGGGCTGATCAATTTTATGGGTCAGTTGGAATTTAATAATGGTGCAAGTGGTACCATATTAGGAGAGCCACTTGAACATAAAACATTACATGGCTTGCAATTTCCTCCTCCCTTAATAAAGATTAATGAGTAGTACATGTCCAACAGGTGTCCAATCCGTATGTTGCCAGGCACTTGGGTCCACAACTTAAGCATCCTGGATTATAATGCAAATTATTAAGGTAAATTTTTATTTTTAATATAATAGAATAATTTTAAAAACTCGAGTTATTTTTACCAAAATTTATTACATGCTATGTCATCTTTATTTAAAAAATATATGTGTTTTGTAAAGTAATATTTAATATTAAAAAATTTAAAATGATTAAAGTACTCTAAGAATTAATAATGTTTTGTTATATGTAAAATTTATATTCACATATAATACATATTGTTTTTACATAATATTTTTATTTATATATTTTAAATTATTAAATTTATGTAGAAGGATAATGTGCAAAATTTCAAAATGATTAAAAATTTCTCTTTAAGATAAAATATAACAAGATTTTATATAGTTTAAATACTTCTTTTATACTTCTACTAAAAACAATGAAAAAATATTCGTGGTATGAACAACATACTTTGATTAATCCAATAATGATATGACTTTCAACTTAGTTTTTAAATCTAATTCAAATTAACGAAACTTGACTTAAATTAATAGTTTGAGATAGCTACAATAAATTATTGGTTTAAGTCAAATTTAATTAGTTCGAAGCAAGTTTAAAAATTGGGTTGAGTAGTCATATCAGTAATATTTAATTAGTCTACATGTAATATTTATGTTATATGTATTTTGTCATTTTTAAATGAAATTCTAAAAAAATATTTTTTTAAAAAATTATAAAACTTTGAAATTTATTTAAATCATTTAAACCATAAGTGAATCTTGTATCTTTTCCCTTTTCCTTTAAACTTTAAATTGCAAATATCTTGTGGGTTTAATTGCACCAATTAAACATACCCCTTAAAATCTGAAGAACTCACCTAAAAATTTGGCAATTTTTCTTATTAATGTTTAAGGCTTAAAGGGTATATATAATCATAAATTACAAATGTATTTTTATTTAATTAAAATTAATGTTTAAGGTCCTCGTGTATTTTTTAATAAAAGTTCAAATATTAATTGAGTCACTTTTCAAAATATATAATTAATAAATATTAGATACTTATATCAATGTGAATATGAGTATAGAGTCAAAAGTACAATATCATATAGATATAAATAAAGAAAATTAAATTGTGTATGTACGTATGAATCCTTATAAAGGCTTTTGCAACTTTATTAGAAAAACTACCAAAACCAAATCATTAACCTCAAAATTTAAACGTACTCTTTGATGATTTATTGAAAAATCTAATACTACCAAAACCAAATCATTAACCTCAAAATTTAAACGTACTCTTTGATGATTTATTGAAAAACATATATATTTTTTACTACTATTATCTTTACGTATAATAATAAAAGGAAGATTGACAAGATAAAAAATTCAAAGAAAAAAAGAGCATCAGTATCAAAAGTAAGTTCATGTTCATTTGTTTTTATATAATATTTGATCTTTTAATTAACAAAATAGATAAGTAAAAAGATGATGCTTCTTCCTTTTTGTTTATCAAACACTAAATTGAGTAAAAATTTTACCGTCAAAATATTTATAATAGAACTTATATTGATCGCATATAGTGTAAATAGAAAATATAGAATTATTTGGTATTTAAATACTAGTAGAACCCTTTTTTTTTAATACAAGAAATGGCAAGAAATATAAACAAGCCTTAGAAACTCTTACATAAATCGCAACAAGGTTTTTAATTTTTAAAACTAAATAACCTTTAAGGATAAAATTAAAACTCAAATCCTATTGGAAAGGAATATCAATTTCAGCTCATATATACATAATCATCATTATCGTCTTCACATCCACTTGAATCCTGCACCAATACGGAATCTGGAGAAATCTGATAGTACGCAACCTTACTCCTATAAAGTAGAAAGGTTGTTTCCGAATATAATTTAATAATATTAACCTATATTATTCACATAATATAATTTAATAAGAACACTAGTAAAATTCTATCATGGATTCTTACTACATATTCTAAGTGCATTTTACTTTTTTATGTCTTAATTATTATAATAATTAATATGTTGGAAGTATAATTCCCTTTTTACATTGTTGAAGAGTCTTAATAATGAAGTTATAGGATTTATAATCATGCAGTAAAACAGAAGTCAGAAGAACAAGTTAGGAAGTTTTTGAGTAAATTAATAAGGTTTGCTCTCTCAAGATTCAAGATTCGTCTTCTCCATTATCGATCTTTCCGCCTATGTTAATTTATACTGAAACCTTGTATATTTCATGATATAAAAACGTTTCTCAGGTGCATCAAAATGGAAGCTATTGTATAAAAGAAAAGAATCTACCGTAACGAAAGTGAAATAGTATTTCTTTTTAAAAGATGCAAACTCTTTTTCTTTTCAGAAATACTTGGCAGATCAGTTCTTCGTATTTAAAAATTTACTTCAAATTTGTTAAAACATTTTGAAAACTTTTTATATCCTATACAATTAAATTTGAAAAAAATATTCAAATAAAAGTTAAAGTCAACATATCAAATGCACATGACTCTTTATTTTGCGAAATTTAGGAAGGATTATAATGTACGCAGTCTTTTCTTTGTACTTTTAAAAATAAGTTATTTCCTTTTCATTGCTTATTATTCTAATGGTTTTGATGATATATCATTTTTTGATGAAGTGAATACTTAATCACCTAACTTAAATATAATCACTCGAAACAAATGTTAATGAATCCGTACTATTAGGCTTTTGTTTCGTGTTCGAGCTCACGTCTTCTGTGTCTGTCTTCTCGTACAGCTTCTACATCACATTCACGTGCATATAGCCCAAGTGTAGTTTCTTGCTTAATTACATGAGGATTCAAATGCCAACAACCAATGCATGTGATCATAAATAAGCAGTACGTTAAATCTAATCTGATTCAGTTCTTCATTACTTAGTTAACAATTGATTGAGTACCATACAACACAGCAAACTCCGAATTCTGTTTGCTACAGAGCCGACGCTAATCCCCTCAGAATGGTCCAAGATTTGGTACTAAACATTAAAATGAACAACTACTACATCAAGGGGTTCCAGTTTATTAACTTCTATATCTGTCTCGCCAAAATATCACAAATGTCACTTTCCGGTAAACACTATTTTTAAGTTCGTTGAAGAAGTATAAACTTATTTAACAATTAATAACATACAGTTTATGAAAAGTTAAAAACATTGCTAGATAATAAGTTTTGTGCCATTATAATTACATGTACCTCGTATTAAGTGATACATTTAATTATAGTTTTTTTAAGAGCATATAACATTTGAAACACCTATAAGATGACACTTGATAAGTTATTTTGATAGTTATTTAAGTAATTTTAATGAAAATTAAATTAAAATTGTGTTGTAATCTCTCTTTTCAATTACATAAATATCAAGCCCGGCCTGGGCAAGGACAAAAAGGGCACCTGTTTAAGGTTCATTCTTGACTTGCCCATATTCTACTTTATTTTATTCTTTATGAAAGCCTACTGCTAATACTCATAAAGAATAAAAAGAGGTCAAATATGACTTTTTTTAACTTTGCCCAGACATTATAAAACATTAAAAATGAGCCTGACATATATATATGTATGTTGTTATATAATTTAATCAATTTTACACATTTTTAATAAATTTAAAATCTTATACAATATAATATATTATCTAAGTCTGTATATTTTAGGTGGATAAAATTCATGAATAACTTAACCTTTGAATTTGTGATACAATTGAGTAACTAAGAATATGAAGAGATAATAATTAAATGTAACAGTAAAATAAAAGTACGAATCACTTATACATAATGTTTATGATGTTAGAGAACCAATTTCTATCAACCCAATAAGTTTATATGATATTAGGTTTTCTATTAAAATAAATAAAGGGGGTTTTGGTACTCCTCCAAAAAGTTCAAAAAAAAAAAAAGAAGCTCCATCGCACTTACTACTTCTTACACGTAACCTGTAGACCTTAAATCTCTTGATACAATTTTAGTACACGCTGTTCTGTTATCAATCAATACTAATTTGATAAGAAGCATAGTTTGATAAGAACTAAATATATATATCTTGAACAAAACCCCATGTGAAAACTGCCAACATAAAATCAGCACCTACCTACCATTAATACAGAGTCCAGATTTGATCGACCGTGTTCCTGAAGTGGTGTTAGAAACTGAGAGTAGAGCCGTATGGATTGCACCAAGAACATTAATTTGGCCAACAGTTTGGAGCATTTAATATAAGGATGGAATTGCTATGACACGAAGGATACAATATCTCCAGCTTTCTCATTCTTGTGTTTTTTTTTTTTTCTTCTGATAACAGCCCATGTTACAGACCATACCCCTTAATCCTGGCTCTCAATTACACGTATTAACTGAAAAAAAGGTTACATCATTCCCTATAAAAAGCAGGAAAAGGCTTCTTAGGATTTTCCATTACTAGAAAGCATCAATAAGAAAAAAGCATGGCATTTTCATCTCTGTTTTCTCCCTCATTCGTCCATCCTCAATTAGGACATTTAGTTGCCAAAATGTCTCTCCTTGACACATTGCTGTTCTATGTAAGACCCTGTCTCTGTCTCACGCACACTTGTGTTCCTATTTCTGATCATCATTGTCTCTTCAATATAATAGTAATGTGTTTTGGTACCATATATGTGCAGGTTATACATTTCCTGGACAAGCTGGGGTTATGGCACAGATTGCCAGTGCTTGGTGGACTTGCTTATCTGGGTATTCGAAGACACTTGCACCAGCGCTATAATCTAGTGCATGTTGGAGAAACCAACGGCAAGAAGTATGACACTGAAGAATTCAGTTATCGAACAGCTGACGGCAAATGCAACCACCCCATTGACGATGCTGTTGGGAGTTATGGAACATTCTTTGGACGCAACATGCCTCCTGCAACTTCAACATATAAGGTGTGTATTAGCTTGTTATTTAGTTTCCCTCTCATTATCTTTTCTATCGGCATCAAAGTGGTGAATCTGTCTACTTGGATCTGTAAATCAGACATGTTCATGAAACAGAGAGCGCATTAAATGTTGGAATTGCTGGTCAACTAATATTGTTAAGTTGCTAGCTTCCAGCACATCTGCCAAATGAAGTTGGTTTATGCAGTTACTAGAATGTGGCAAATGCAAAAGTATCTAATTGATGGTTGTTTTTCGTGGACTGGACATATAATTATTCTTTTTACTACGTTTCATAAAAACCAAGAAGCCAAATCTACTCTCTAGACGGAAGGTAGCTTATCTTTTATGACTAAAGCCATTGAAAGAGTTTTCTACGCAAAATTCACATATGTCATGCCCAAGTTATGTTACATAAAAATACCTTCATTCCTTTCCCTTGAAACATGTAAATTTTTGCGTTTTGATTTGGTGATCCAAATGTTGCCATGCACCAAAAGACAGTCATCATAAGAGGTTCAGAGGTAGGAATTCGTTCTTTTACAACATGTATATTTTATCAAAATGCTTTTATACAATTATGTATAGCTAATTAGGAAGTATTTGTTAGGCCATGTTCCTGCCAAAGTATCTCAGTTTGGTCAATATATTAAAAGAATATAAGCATGTTAAAAACATATCCTTTTAGTGCATCAAAAGTATTACTAGATTAGGATACTTGGTGAACTTTGTCCATTTCTTCTTTATTTAAATGTAAATGATTTTATCTTGGATTCTGATTTTTTTATTTTTATTTTTATTTTTGGGTAAGTTAATCTTTGACAAAACTGAAAAATTATGGCCCATTTAGGAACGAATGGCCCAAGGTCTATTCTCTTGTTTAGTTGAATTTGATCCAAAAATTTTCAATAAATGGAAAGAAAAAAAGAAGGGGAAGAAGAAGAAAGGTCATTATATCTCTAGTAAATTATATGGGATGATGTTGACTGAAATGCAGTTAATGGATCCTCACCCAACATTGGTAGCCAATAAGCTTTTGAGAAGGAAGAAATTCATAGACAATGGAAAGCAATTCAACATGATAGCTTGCTCTTGGATTCAATTCATGATCCATGACTGGATTGACCATATGGAGGATACCCAACAGGTACTTTTCCAAAACTTGCCTCATATTTTAAACCATCAATTATCATGACTTAAGGTGTGTAGAAAATATCACAAATTCTCATGGGGGCAATCTTAATATTAGTATCTTCAACTTGCTACTGGATTAATGACTCAACTCAACCTTAGCAGTCCCCTTGGTCTGCTGCTTTTGAGTCTATAAACACTTCCTTTTTGTTTCTATGACATATTCATTTGTGTGTAACGAGGTATACTAAAGTTAATATCCATATCCATGTACATAATAGTGAAACTGATGCTTGTAATCATTTTGTGAAAGGTGGAAATTAAAGCACCTGAAGAATTGGGAGAAGGGTGTCCACTAAAGTCGTTCAAGTTTTTTAAGTCAAAGAAAGTTTCCACAGGTTCACCTTATCTAAAGACGGGATTTCTGAATACCAGGACTCCTTGGTTGTAAGTACTGTATACACTACTTCAATTTCTTTAACAAGTTCTTCTGTTGCTGGTGGTCTAAAAGGTTTATTTTTCTCTCAATTGCTATCTTAAACGGCCTCAAATTCAAAATTTTATACAATTTGGAGAATTGAGTTTGGTAGGGCCTTGAATAAACTGTGGAAATGTACTTTCAATCACAAAACAATCTTCTGACATATGTCCTTTTTCTTTAAAAGAAAAAACAAAAATGGAACATTCAACCTTATACACCTTGTCCCATTCGCAAGAATGATCAGGACCCGTTATCACATATGACTGTGTTTGGTGTACATATTTGGAACTTGAATTCTGGAAACATAAACAGGGATGGTAGTGTCATTTATGGAAATAATGAGGACGGCATGACAAGGGTGAGGACTTACAAAGATGGGAAGCTGAAGATTGCGGAGGACGGTCTGCTTGAGCATGACGAGAAAGGGATTCCTATCTCTGGCGATGTCAGGAATTGTTGGGCAGGCTTTTCCCTATTGCAGGCCTTATTTGTCAAAGAACACAATGCTGTATGTGATATGCTCAAAGTAAGTGTGGACTTTACTCTTTTTGTCATGTTTAAAGTTATGAAACTGCAGAATTTTGAAAACATTTATCTGTACTCTTTAGTTTAACTTGTTACTAGTATTAAGCAAGTTATATATATGCCGGTAGTAACCTATGAAATGGCGTCTAATAGAAGCAGGCATCCTTTGACAGATGACATTTTTGTGGACTTTCATTTTTCTTGTAGGAATATTACCCTGATCTTGATGACGAGAAGCTCCACCGACATGCAAGGTTGGTAACTTCTGCTGTCATTGCTAAAATTCACACCATTGACTGGACTGTGGAACTCTTGAAGACTGATACTCTCCTTGCAGGGATGAGGATCAACTGGTAAGACTAAGTTAATAAGTAGGAAACACTGAAACTTGCTGACAATATCACATTGCATGAATTTGAAGGCTTGATTGTTCCAACAGAAAAGGCCAAGGGAGCTAAATAAGCAGAAAGGATATGATGTCGATTACACAAAATTGCAATGAATGTCAATTCGGTGAATTGTTTTTGCAGGTACGGATTTCTTGGGAAGAAATTTAAGGATTTATTTGGACACTTTGCTGGACCAATACTTAGTGGATTGGTTGGTCTCAGGAAGCCAAGAGATCATGGAGTTCCATACTCATTGACTGAAGAGTTCGTAAGCGTCTATAGAATGCACTCACTTTTACCTGATAATCTCATCCTGAGGGACATCAATTCCAAGACTTCAGAATACGAGTGCCCTCCAGTATTACAAGAGTACTGGGATTCTCTCCATGACTTCACATGCTTATATAGGCCAAATGGAACCTCGTTCCTGCTTCATTCTAATAGCATAATGTTAATACCTATTTGTTATACCTTATTTCCCAAGCATTACTCTTGCAACACTTGAAATGGATTTCTTTAGGATGCTAATGGAAAAATATTCTCTGGTTTTCTAGGGTGCCTATGAAAGAAATGGCAGGAAAAGAGGGTGAAAGAAGACTGTCAAAGATTGGAATGGAGCGGATGCTTGTATCAATGGGCCATCAAGCATGTGGAGCTCTGACATTATGGAACTATCCATCATGGATGAGAAACCTTGTGGCACACGATGTAAACGGAGAAGATAGATCTGATCCCGTTGATATGGCCGCCATGGAAAGTAATGCACTTAACCCTCAAACCATAATGTTACACTTCGTGTGTTTTCAATTATAAGCATTTCATTGTCTTTTAGATACAAATTAAACATTGTTTTTATCAGTTTACAGAGATAGGGAGAGAGGAGTCGCTCGATACAATGAGTTCCGGAGAAATTTACTGATGATTCCTATTAACAGTTGGGAAGATCTGACAGATGATGAAGTGGTTATACAAGCCCTTTATGGAGTATATGGAAATGATGTTGAGAAATTGGATTTGCTAGTAGGCCTACATGCAGAAAAGAAAATCAAAGGTTTTGCCATAAGTGAGACTGCTTTCTTCATCTTTTTGCTTATTGCTTCAAGGTAACTAATGCTAGATTCGCTACAGCACAAAGAATATTTCACTGTTGTTTGTTAACTATACTAAGCAAAAGGATTAAATCTTCAGGAGGCTAGAAGCTGATCGTTTCTTCACTACCAACTTTAACTCCAAATCATACACACAAAAAGGCCTAGAGTGGGTCAACAAGACTGAGACCCTGAAAGATGTGATAGATCGCCATTTCCATGGTTTGACAAAGAAATGGATGAGGTGTTCAAGTGCATTCTCAGTTTGGGATTCAGAGCCTAATCAAACAAACTATATTCCACTATATCTGAGACCAGCCCCATGAATTTCTTCGTCTGACCAATACAAGAGTCTTGATGGAGCTAGTTGATCAGAATATTTTTATGTAAAGAATTGACTTTTGATATATAGTTATATGAACCCTTCGCCTGTAACATAGTGAAATAATTTTGAGAGAAAACAATGACATGTACATATGATAGAACAATGGAATTGCGCAAGTTTGTCATTCTTAGACAGCAGGAACGCAATTTGTTTGTTATACAATGTGCTTGTCAAGAACAGTAGAGCATTCAGTTGAAGTTTGAATTTCCAGAAATTCATTGCTTTTGTTGGTGGACATGCGCGTGATAGTTACAAAGAGAAGGCTTAATGCCAACACGTTTCATTTTCTAAATAACTAAGTTTTTCAGAGAGTGAGTTTCTCTCTAGTCATAAGACCTTTGATGGCCGCTTCTCTCTCCAACCTTTTTGTTTTTTCAAGATATTTTCCTTTTTTTAACTGCTATAAAAGAAGGATTTTTTTTTTTTTTTCATTTGGGAAAGGAACCCGACGTTCGTTTTTGCATCTTCATTAGCTGATTGTTGCCAGTTCAACTTGTTTCTCCTCTTTAGATGTTGCTCTCTGCCGTAGCCAATGTCTTCGTCCCAAAACTCCTTTCATAATACTCCTCACATGCAGTCCTCCTCTCAAATACCTACTCTTCCAGCATTTTTCCCATCTTCATCCACTGAAGCTCTTGACTCACTTGCTCCAGAGATTGTCATATTATCATCTCCTCAGCTCAACTTTATTAGGAAAACGTGGAGCCAAGTGGTAAGAAATCTCCACCACTGAAAAATTATAATATTTTCCTCCATCATCTGAATCTTTGACTGACAGTTCTAGAGTGGTTAACCCCTTTCCCCAACAAAGTATGGAAACAAGATGCTAGGGAATGGATTAACACCTTAGTCGGTTTTATTGCTGATAGGAGGCTAGCTTTTTCCATAGCACAGAGGTGGTCCTTCAACAACTGGGGGAACCAAGGTCTGGATGATGTACTTACTAATGACGACTACTTATTCATATTCAAAATTTAGGGGCGCATAATGCTAAGAAGATCATTAAATCGAGTCTTTGGCATAGTTAAAGTAAATCATTGTTTATAGTAAAGTGGAAAATTGACTTGGATTTAAAGGAGATGAAGATGAAGCATATACCAATTTGGATGAAATTTCATAATTCCTGTTAAAATACTGTTATACTCCAAGCTTAACTGCTTATCTAGTAACTTCTATCGAAAACTCCTTTACTTGCACTACAACATATATATCAATTAGCGACGAACAACAAATTGTCACCTAAAACACGAATTTATGACAAATCAAATGTTCGTCGCTGAAAATAAACGATTCTATGACATTTAAATAGATACGTCATCAAAGGGTCGCATTTTACGACCATTTCTCAAAAGCGTCGTGAAAACAACAACTTTTCATGACAGTTCACCACTTTCATCGTCTAAAGGTGGATATATTGCGATGAATGGAGGGGATGTCGGAGAATGTTGGGCAAAGCAACCTAATTAGCGACGAAAAATCAGTATTGTCGTAAACTGTTGCAACCTTTGGCCACTAATTCAGCGTAGCATCGGTAATAATTAAGACAGTTAGTGACGCTATGTTGACTTCGTTAGAGAAGGTTGTTATAATCTTCTTATTTAGCGGTGTTATTTAAAACCGTCATAAAATATGCCCTATTTGCAACAATTTTTCGTGAATCGTCGCAAATGTTTAACGACTATTTGTTTTATCATCGCCGATAGTTGATATTTCCCGACTATTATTTGGTTCGTCGCTATATGAGTGGAAATGGCAACGAATTTTTATTTTAACGCCAAAAATAAATAATAATATTTGTAATGACATTTTTATAATTTATCATAGTTAATATATTTTTGTTGTTAAGTTATTGACAATGTAAAAGCATACTGTTGAAAAACACATGGTATGTAATTGAAAATATGAATAGAAAATAAACTTTGCACATTGTAATATTTAGTAATATTAAAATAATAATTTCAAAAATTATGGGAATGGTATGAATATAATATAGTAATATATGGTCAGTAGCACAAGCTATTAATTAGAAGTTTTATAATTCTTACAGACATAGAACAACAACAATAGTACGTAGTCTTACCTTTACAAGTACAAGAGTTTATTTAAAAATTCTTACAGTAGAACATTAAATAAAGTTTATCGATGATTGCAACTGATCATACCATTGATAAATGACAATGATATAATTATTTATTTGGATTCCATGTGACATGAGAGTCGGTAAAGGTGAATGAGTTCCCCACCTCCGGATTCCCAAGGAGGGTCCTTGCACGTTTGAAGGCACCAATAGAAATAGTAAAAGATCTTCCTTTAGGTTCTGGGTTGTTGACACCCTCTTTCAACAATCCTTGGCTATAGCTAAACTTGTAGAGGGAACAGTGAATGAGTCCCCAATTTTAGTATGAAAGACAACTTGATCAGATGAATTGCCAGCATGTTGTGTTTCGCCTAGTACATGGCCAATGCTGAGGTTAGATAGGTAGTTTAGTGAACCTGTTTGACGAACCGAAATTAGAACACATGCATACCTGATTGAATAGACATAGTCATTGGAATCGACGAATTTCCATCTATGTTCTCTTATTCATTTAAGAAAGCTTAACACAACATATAGTATATACAATCAGATGTTCATATATATCATATCTTCATAACAGGAAAAGAGATATAGATAAAAAAGTGACTTAGTTTGGATGATACTAAAAACCTTGAAGAAGAAGATCGACCATAGGAGGGAAACGATTTTTAGTGTATGAAGAGGGGATTTGTTGTGCATTAGTTTTTTCTTCAGTTGGGACAATTTTGCCACATTCCTCCCAACGGAATGAATTTCTACCATTGGAAACTAGTCGTCATATCGACATTCCTTGATGAATTATGTTAAGAGTTATATTCCACAAAAGTGAATTTAGAATAAAATTCATTATTTTCAACTCCATTTTCAATGATAAGTGATAGTACTACAATTTAGTACTTATACATCTTGAATTTGCCTAATGAGATGAAAGTTACCCTTATTAAAATAATAGTAATTTATTTACCTTTGTATCATATATAAATTTAAGAATTTAAAGTAGATTACACATGGCCATGTTCTCGATGTACAGAAATATAGTATTATCTATATTGGGTTATATTACTATTAATACAAACAGAGTTAAATACTCTTTTAGACCTTTCATCAAATAGTTAGCAACCTTTCCTGAGGGAATCGTTAAGGTCGTAAAAAGAAATCAACCCATATATAACCAACAAAGGAAGTCAATAAATCATCTTCGAAACACAACCATAATACATGAGATGAGCATAAGAGAGGGGAGAATAGAAAGTAAACTTTAAAATATATAGAATTGTTGACGGCTAACATGAAATATGAATTTGAGAGGTTCGTTGTGGTAGTGATAAAAACATAATAAAAAACGACGTCATTTCTTGTTAACTCGTATGTGAATGTTGTAATAATTAACCTAGTCCTATTAAACTAAGATTACAAAGACTTTTTATGTCAACAAAAACAGCCATAGATATGCGGTGACATAAAGACAAATGCATTGATGATAAAATTATACGTCATCCAGCAGATTCAATGGCATGGAAAGAATTAGATAGAAAGTTCCCATGGTTTGGATAGGATTGTCATAATGTTCAACTTGGATTAGCCTTGGATTAGCCTCAGATGGATTTAATCCTTTCGGTAATATGAGTGCTTCTTACAACATATGGCTGGTAATTTTAGTGCCATATAATTTACGTCCTTGGAAGTGTATAAAGGAGCCATTTATGTTATTGTCTTTGCTTATTCCAGGTCCTGCTGCTCCAGGTAAAGACGTCGATGTATACATGCAACCATTAATTGATGACTTAAACGATCTATGGGAGTTTGGATTACAAACATTTGATTTTGTTGAAGATCAAACATTTATACTGCATGCCACTGTTTTGTGGACTATAAATGATTCCCCAGCTTATGGGAATTTGTCTGGGTGGAGCACTAAAGGGTATATGGCTTATCTTGTATGTAATCAACAAACTTGTTCAATGAGGCTACGAATTAAAATATGTTATACGGGTCATCGTCATTATTTGGAACAAGGGTATAGATGGCGAAGAAGTAAATTATTTAATGGCAAAGTAGAAATAGGTAAATCTCCGATGCAGTTGTCTGGTAATGATATTATTTACCAGCTATTACATTTGGGTGACATTACACCTGGAAAACACCCAAGTAATAGAAAGGGTAAGAGAAATGATGTTGAACTCAATTGGACTAAAAAAAAGCATATTTTTCAATTTGCCATATTGGAGAGAATTATTATTGAGGCATAATCTTGATGTGATGCATATTGAGAAAAACATTTGTGAGTCAATTTTAGGAACTGTGATGGGAATAGATGGGAAATCAAAAGACACAATTAAGGATAGACTTGACTTGGAAGACATAAATATTAGAAAAGACTTGCATTTGAAAAGAAGAGATGATGGGACATACATTATTCCCCCTGCTTGTTACAACATGTCAAAAAGGGAGAAGCAATCCTTTTGTCAGTTTCTTCAATCAGTGAAGTTTCCTGATGGGTATGTATCAAATATAAGCCGTTGTGTTAAATGTTCAAGAGGGAAAAGTATCGAGGTTGAAAAATTATGATTGTCATGTACTTTTGCAACAATTACTTCCAGTTGGAATACGTGAGTATTTGCCGAAAGATGTGTCTGTAACTTTGGGTCAATTGGGAGAGTTTTTTTAAGCAATTATGTTGTAAAACACTTAAAGTTGAAGACCTTAACAAAATGGAAAAAGACATAACTTTCATTCTATGTAAGCTGGAACTACTTTTCCCTCTATTGTTTTTTGTTGTTATGGTTCATTTGGTAATTCATTTACCATATGAAGCAAAACTTTATGGACTAGTTCAAATTTGATGGATGTTCCCGATTGAAAGATAATTTGTATTTACTTTTTCTTTGTTGAAAGTTATTTGTTATTAACAATTCCTAATATGTAGTAATTTGTTCAAGTTTTTATGCTCTCCTAAATGTTATATACGTAATAGAGCTCGACCTGAAGGGTCCATTACAGAGACTTATATAGCAAATGAATGCCTAATATTTTGTTCAAAGTACTTAAGTGATGTAGAGAAGATTTAATAGATCAGAACGTAACTTCGATTTTGATGAAGATGGTGGGTTGTCAGTTTTCTCCCAAAAAGTTAGGTCACTTGGTATGGGTAAATATGTGGAGCTAACTAAAGACGAATTCCAAATCGCCCATTAGTACATATTGAACAATTACGAGAAAGTCGAGATATATATGGAGTATGTATATTCCTTTTGATTAATAGTTAATTATATTACCTTAATTGTTGATTGTATCTCATTTTGTTAATGTCATTTACTTTTTAAATAGAGAGCACAAAGAGTCCATTCATAGCAAAGGTATTATTAATGTTGAAGAAAGACATAAGCTGAAGTTTGTATCATGGTTTAGAAATCGAGTAAGTTACAAATTAAGTTC